>JAYMSP010002401.1:0-24548 GCA_036897095.1 Plantago elongata
CATAT
The DNA here is from genome assembly GCA_036897095.1 of Plantago elongata. NCBI lineage: Eukaryota > Viridiplantae > Streptophyta > Magnoliopsida > Lamiales > Plantaginaceae > Plantago > Plantago elongata. Next base: position 6 of record JAYMSP010002401.1, read on the forward strand.
CGATTCCCTAGATTATGATCTGTAACAATGGCGGCCAGTGGTGGAGGTTGGTAATAGTGGGAAGTTAAGCACACACCGATACATTAAATGTCATGAGATTATTGAAAAACTTTCATTAACCATAACTATGTTGACGGTGGTGACCAGAGATGGTGGTGGTGGTGGTCGAAGATGGTTGTGGTGGCCGAAGATGATGATGGTGCTCGTGGTTGTTTGATGGGAGATAATTATTATTTCTTAATTTTTTATTTACTAAAAGTAATTACATAAAAGATTCTAATTAATTATTATTCTAGTTATTTGAATTATTAGAGGGTTTATAAATTAATTTTTAATTATTAATTATGCCATTTGTCAAGCTTTGAATCGTGTATCAATTATAGTACAATGCGACGTAGTACTGAGATTAGTCAACCCTTCTTATATGATTAGTACACAAATATGTACTATTTGACAAAAATTATATGAAGTTGTTGATGATTTTATAGGCTAAAGAAAATTGAAAGAAAGGCAGTGAATTAGTATGGGTTAGTAATAAAATTTTAATTTTTACTGAACTAATATAAATTAACGTGAATTAGTCAATTTCATGTCAAGTCGACTCGTTAATGAATTTTTATAGTATTTAGTGGTTTGCTAATTCATAAATTGTTCTAAGGCAAACATTCTTAATTGTTTCATGTTATTTGAGCGAATACTTTATCAATCTCAATTTTAACGTTCTATTTTAATTTTTTATGAACAACGTTTTCAAACGAGTGTATATATGAATATAAATTTATCCACAGTACATAAACCATTTACAGGGTTTGCAGTGTGTATGGATGTAAATTCGGAAGATTCATAATTTGATATTTATATTTATTTATATCGATACTTGTGATAATATTGAGGGAGGTGATCTTTCATATTTAATCTGACGAGCATTTCTTATACTCCATGGGGATATTCCCATTGAATCCATGACCTATAGTCGCCACTCAAAATAGTTTGTACTGTGCACATCCAAGCAGTCCGTGCCTGTGGTCGCCCGCACAAAGTGAGGAAACGGATTTTAAAAGTTATATATAGTACTGTCATAATTGAAAGGACCATTAAATTGAGCAAGTTAACCTAGTTAGTATTTAATATGTCCATATAATCCGGTTGGCAATTGGCTGCATGTAGCGATCTTAAATTTCACGTGATCAACAATTATTGCCAAAGGTTGTATATGTTTTAATCCCAATGCTTATCCCATACTCAACACTATAAATTAATTGCAGATTAACTTGTTTCCACGTACCAAACCACTTAATTAATTATGTTTTGCCAGTGTTTAAGGGGCAACTTAAATTTCATCATTGACTTTCCGCGCGCTTCCATTTTCTATTGAATATAGTTTACTCTTTTGGCAAAATGTAGTTAATACAAATCAGTTTTCACATGAAATCTAAATCTTGAATGCTTTGCTGTGCCAATACGGTGCGACATCAAATTAAAATTAAACTGGACTGTACTCCTTGATATTTCTTTATATAAAAAAGTGTACATCCACATGGAGATAAGGTTGACTAATACTTAAATTGGAATTAAAACTTTAATTTTATAAAACTTTAATTTTATATTGTGGACAATGGTGATTATATATAAACTGAACACATAAATAGTTTTTAAGCTAGGGGTTGAAGTGTTAAAGTCTTAAGAAGCACAATTACTATTGGCCCAAATCGAGTAATAGGAGTTAATTTTATTTTGCATAAGTAAGATTTATTCAAACACCAGCCAAAATCTGAATTCCGGTGTTCCAGCTGCATATTGAGTATACTGAACTCAATGGTCTGGTCTCTTGTGTTCTCGATGGGTATGGTGTTACAAAATGTAAGATTAGTACACATATCCTAAATGATATTGTATCGGTTCAAAGAATCAAATTTCGTTTTTTAAAGGTAAGGCCATAGTGGTGTTGGGATTTAGGAATGGGCAATGTTTATAGGCCAAGGTTGTTCAAATGTAGAATAATCAAATTTGATTCTATTGAATTCAAGGATTCATAAGGTGGTCTGGTGTCAAAGAGTTGGATTGTATGCAGGAGGTGTAGAATTTGAACCTCGACAATGTTAGAGTTAGAAGGTGGTTTTGGTTAAGAGAAGACGATAAATTATAAGGTGGTATTGGATAATTTACCCCTTATAATATAATTAGCATATTAAAAAAATAATTCTCAAGAATTCATCTTTTACGAGCGGATAACAACAAATGCAAACGGAAAAAACTTCATACGGTTATTAATGGGTATGTTATTATTGTAATATAAAATAAAGATAAATTATTATCTCACTTGAATGAATTGCAAGAGAATCTAACTACTGAAAGAGATTAATTAATGAGTGGTAATCAGACATTGGAAACCTAACTTCCATAAACCTAGAAATCCGCGCAGAATTAATCACCCAAGAGCATGATCATCGATCCTTTCCTACATCGTCTTATGTGGGGGCTATGTTTAACCTAATTCGATCATGAATTCCATTTACACCATTCCTTTTTAACGATGTTGTGATTGGGACTCCCAACTTATAAATTTGAGAATAACATCATTTTCATTTACACTATTAACTAACAATATAAGTGAAATGGGAGGAGAAAATTAAACATACTGGATTGATAAGCCTGCTTTAGATTGTGTTCTTCTCAACTGAAATTTACTGAACTTGACTGAATTAAACTAAGGTATAAATTAAAACTAAATCGAGCTGAACTGAACTAAACTGAACTAGACTGAATTGAATTAAACCGAAGTGATTTTCAGTTAAAGATAATACAACTTTAACAATACTTAATTTTTCCAAATGATAATCAAACAACCAACATCACATCAAAAGGAAGGACAGATCCTCCATCAACATTTTAGCTAAAAATGCGAACTATAAAATGTACCGAGGCATTACCAAGTCTTGAATAAACTAAACTGTAAACACTCAAAAATTGAAATTATGCTCTTAATCTCCTTTAAAATGACCCCCGTTTATTAAAAGTATCTGAAAATGTAACTAATAGCTGAATAATTAGTTTGTAGCTGATTAGGTAATTTTTTATAACAAATCAACTTTGTTAGCTTCTCAAACCAGCTAGCTTGTTTGAAAATTTGTGTATTTACGTAATGAATTTTATATTAAAAAGAATTTATGAAGCTCAAAAGTCAGTGGTAACCAGATCGTAAATTGCTTATACCACTGAAAGGCAGATTTCAGGCAATCGAAGGTCTGTATCAAGTCATTGCAACCCTGGCTATAATGTTGTTACATTTGTTCAACACTTCAACTTAATTAAATTCATCCATTGGCGTAGCACTAAACTACGAAAAGTATATCCTTCATGGGTATAAATAACTGAATACCGTATAGTGAAATTAGGACTTCTTATTATATCTAATTACACATACATGTATAAATATATATGAGATTGGTGAATGAGAAGAGATAGGAAGAATAGTTATTTCATGGTATCAGATCCATATAATCTCAAACGGACATTGGTCCTGTATCTCCTACTTTTCCCCAATGAAATTTGTGACGAAAAGACAATTTTTGTATAGCTTGACATCACAGTGCAGTTCGAGGAATTTCCCGAAGATTCAGCCGTTGGATCATCACGAAATTTTGACATAACCAAGATAACTCGTGGAACTACAATTTGGACTGTGGAGATCGAAATCAAATCAGGTTTAATAAGTGAAACTGCGTTATCCGTTAAGCAACAGATTGCTGAAAATTATGATCCGATCTCATATGATATCTTCGCCAGATAATCACTTATCTTTTCCCTCACTGTAATTAATGTGATTATCCTTGCGTATATCTATTTGTATCTTTTCTCCCTTTATCTTCCGCTGCAGAACTCCATATACAAAACCTCACGTTCGATATATTCACGTATATACAGAAACTCACATTCGTATACCTCTTTCGAGTTCTCCTCTAATCGAACAATTTTCTTTAATATGTCGAACTTTTCCTCAGATCCAGCAACCCATTGTTGTCGATACCCTCCCATGTTCAAACAGCTTTCTTCAATCTGTCGAACTTCTTTTCTGATCGAACAACCCACGTTGTGAATCCCCTTCCGTTTTTGAACAGTTTTCTTTAATATCTCAAACTTTCTTCTATCCTCCGGCAATTACCCGCAATCGTCGTTCTCCTGTCTAGCAATCACCCCAGCCTGTTCGATCTTCATCGACCGCCTCTGCAATTGCTCGCGATCGTCGATCGCCCTCTTGTCCGACGGACAATCATCCCGTCAGGTGTTCTTCTTTTGATTACGCAGTGGATTTCTCTTATTCTTATGCAGTTGAGCAATCACATGTAGAAAACTTATGCGTTTTCTCCACGCGTCATTGATTTTCAAGCTCCCGAAGTCACACGTCCTGATCAAAAGGGTTTTCCTCGTTCCCAGATCAACCTGACGCGCCACCAGTCCATCCCACATAGCTTCCTAGTCCGAAGCTCCTTTTGTGGTTAGAGTTCGCGAGTTTTATGTTCCATCTCCAGTCGTTCGAGCTAGTTGTTTGAAGCTCTTGTTCCGCTGTATCATGGACTATTGTGGTCACATGTTGAACCTTCTCTACCTACTCAAGACTATCTCTATGTGATCACTTATTGATACGTCTTTTTTCCACCTATGTGTAGTCTTATATTCTCTCCTATTCTGGATGTCTCTCTATATATGTCTGCTCTAGGTGAACTTCTTCTATCCGACTCTTGTAGACTCGAGCACCTCACTGGAGTAAGGTACAATATTTGGGTCCTCGTTGCCCATAACCAACTGCCCATGGTATCCTCCAATGTTCGGTCATACCTGCATCGACTGCTCTCGTAAAACATCAGCGTAGAACGTCATTGATGAAATCTGTTGATTCTTACCTATGAGTCGATTTTTCACCAAAGGACTTCCACAAGTATTGTTTGACGTTTTTCAGGACATTCTCAACGTTCATCAAACTCCCGTTTCGACTGAGGGAGAGTGTTAGAAGTATAATTAGATCAAGACTCATTAATGTTAGTACTTAGAAGTATTATTAAATTAGGATTCCTTATTATATCTAATTATACATACTTGTATGTATGTATGTATGTATATGTGTGTGTGTGTGTGTGTGAAATTGATGAATATGTAGAGGTAGGAAAAATAATTATTTTATTGTCTTTATAAGTCTAAATAATTGTGGTTTATTTCCTCTTTAGAATACAGTACAAATATATGTTAAAAGTGTTTTGTTACGGCTTCAATAATTAGTTACTTGATGTCGCTGATAATGTTTGTTAAGTAGATTTTATTTACCTTCTAACAGGACTTTTTTACGATCAAACAGGCTTTCACATGTCTATAACAGTTAATAAATAAAAAAATTAACATATTTATTCCTTAAATATCAAAATATTAAAGTAAAAAATTGGTAATTCTTAAAAAAATATTATTTTAATTTTAAAAATATTTTACAAGATAAATTTAATTTTTTTGACTAATATTTTTATTTTTTAAATTTAAACATTCATAAGGCGGAAGGGCGATGAGTCATCGCCAATGCGGTAAGGCGATCACCCTTTCGCCATATGAATATTTAAATTAGAAAAATTCAAATATTAATCAAAACATTCAAATTTACCTTCTAAAATATTTTCAAATTTAAACCGTATTCTTTAGAATTATTTATTTTTTATTTTAGCATTTTGAAATTTAACGGAATAAATATGTTAATTTTTCTTATTTACATCCTGTTATCAAGCAAGACGAAATCCTGCCTAATCGTAGAAAAATCTAACTAACTATCACTAACAATTCAAATTAATGTTAGGATTGACTTTAAATTAATATATACTTCCCACCCAAATAAGTTTATAAATTAAGATTATCACATAATACGTTTTACATTTAAAATAAAACTAATATAAAGTACGAAAACATTAAAAAGAAATCGTATACTTTGAATAGAATTGCGCATGTATGATATAGTGCAAAACTAACATTTTAAGTTACTTGTTAGGTGTATATTTTCATTTATGTTAATATTTGTAATTGGACATCGCACATAACCTTCCGTAACTAATTGGGTCCCTATCATTTTAAAAATTATGTTCAAGTCCATTTTTCAACCAAAACGTTGACATGGTGCGAATTAACCAATTTATCCATCTAACAAAATATTTATTAAAATTTAAATAATTAAATTAAAGAGAATATGATGAAGGACATTCGATTTATTAAACAAAAGGAAAATTAAAAGGAAGTAATTAAAGAAAAGAGAAAAAGAAAAATTAGTAATTAAAGAAAAAGGAAACGAAAATGTAATAAGGGCATAATAAGGAAAATAGATGAATTTTTCACTCTTTCTCTTATCAGGTTTGACTTTTTAATTTTATGTTAAATATGTATTTATTTCAATTCAAAGATTGTCCTTCATCGTAAATTTTAAAATATTAAGGATCTATTCATTTATATGATATTTGAAAAGGTGGTTAGATATTTTCACTTATATGGAAGTATGTAACGTTGAGATGAGAAATATAGGAGTATAAAATTTGAATATGAAAATGACATACACTTGCTAATTTAGAAAGTATTGAGATTTAAATAGTGATAGTAGAGATCTGTGGTAAGAGCCACATGCATTAGATCCCATGATTATGACTAAGTTCACTACTATCATTGTTTTAATTATATCAAAGCAACACATAGTGAAAATTTTAAAAACTTCCACAGATTGCCGCTTAAACTACTATAAATCCCCATTCAATGAAGCCTAATTATCCAAGTTAGTGACACACATCACAGGATGGGTTCTATCCGTCCTACTCTAGCCTTGCTCCTTTTGCACCTTTCTTTGTTACTATGCAGCTCCATTGTTGCATATGGTGATGAAGACAAAATTCTTCCACCACCAAAAGACCCCAAACCACCTCATGATGACGGCAACAAGCATCATTATCCAGAAGCTCCATTTCTTTCCCCGGTGTATCCACCGATAGAACTACCGACGACTCCACCTTACGAACCACCTATCCACCCGCCAGTCAAGGCTCCAGTGTCACCACCGGTCAAGACACCAAATTGTCCACCCGAAACGCCTCAAGTTTCCCCACCGACACATCCGCCAATTCACCCCCCAACTTATCCACCTGTAAAGCCACCAGTTTCTCCACCTGTTACCCCTTCACTTTCACCACCAACACAACCGCCAATAAAACCCCCAACTTCTCCACCGGTAAAGCCTCCAGTTCCTCCACCAGTAAAGCCACCCGTTTCTCCACCAGTCTCACCACCAACTTACCCACCAATTAATCCCCCGACTTATCCACCAATTTACCCACCCGTCAAACCTCCCATATCACCACCAATGAAGCCACCTTCATATCCACCTATAAAGCCCCCCGTTTACCCACCCATAACGCCTCCAACTTTACCACCCGTTCATCCACCAGTGAAACCCCCAGTCTATCCACCTGTAAAGCCTCCAATTTCACCACCTGTCAAGCCACCCGTCAACCCTCCCGTAAAACCACCAACTTCACCACCTGTTCATCCACCAGTGAAACCCCCTGTCTTTCCACCAGTGAACCCACCTGTTTACCCGCCTGTTAAACCTCCAGTTTCACCACCGGTTCAACCACCAATGAATCCTCCGGTATATCCACCAATTAAGCCTCCAGTTTCTCCACCAACTAAGCCACCAGTTTACCCACCTGTTAAACCTCCAGTATCACCACCGGTTCACCCACCAGTGAAGCCACCATCATACCCACCTACAACGCCTCCAGTTTCACCACCAATGAAGCCACCCGTTTACCCACCTTCCAAGCCCCCGGTTTTACCACCGACATATCCTCCAATCAAACCCCCAGTTTATCCACCTGTAAAGCCTCCAGTTTCACCACCAGTGCAACCACCAGTTTACCCACCTATCAAGCCTCCAGTTTACCCACCCATAAAGCCTCCCACATCACCAATCTATCCACCTGTTAAACCACCAATTATATCACCAATTTATCCTCCAGTTTCACCACCAGTTTATCCGCCGATAGTCGCTCCAGTTTCACCTCCAATCTATCCTGCACGAAAATTGATATTCATTCGTGGTTTGGTGTATTGCAAGTCCTGCAAGTACAGGGGCATCGACACATACTCGGGCGCTTCTCCACTTGCTGGTAACATAACCAAGCCCATTAAACTTTTCTCCTTCATTAATTCTAAAGATAACAACCTTATTAATTAACACAAAGAGTTTCGATATAGTTATAAATATAATCGTTATGATTTTAGTTAATAATGAAAGGAAACTCTACTGATATTGTCCATATTCCTAATCATCTTTTATCTTTATACTTCATACATAGATCTTGAACTCTGTCCTATGTGTAGGTGCTGAAGTAACATTGAAATGCAAGAGCAAGAAGGTTCATGTAGTGGAGAAAGTAAAGACAGATAAGAACGGATTCTACTTGTTCACCCCACAAAAGCTAACAATTTTTAGCGTTCGCAAGTGCTCTATCTCTTTCACTTCACCGCTTAAAACTTGCAGCGAACCTGCATTTATGGGCAAGAACCACGGCAAAGGTCACCCGGCTTTTGTTCCGTACCCAACACCGCTTCCACCAGTCAACAACAAGGAGCCAGCATTTGCACTCTATAGTGTCAATACCTTCACATTCCAGCCGCACAAGAAGTACCCTTGCCATAAATAAGTAGTTTGTCACTTTCTCTAGTAGTTGTGTTGCATGCAACTCCCTGTAATAGATGATCACTTAGAGTGAAGCTCGATTTAATAGATGTGCGTCGAAATAAATCATACAGATATATACATTTGCATGGTTTGGAATAAACAAATTCTCATGATAAGGAAATTTTACTTTTTCTCTCTTCTAATATTATTCTACTGACTGCTCTCCAACTAATTATTACTTAAGTAGGCATGGAGTATATGTTTACTCTAAAATTAATTAAGAGAGCTACAAAAGGTCATTACTTGCATGTAAGGGATAAATATCTTTTTTTTTAGGGGAAACTTGAATTCATTCAATCAAAGGAATATGAGAGTACAAATCAGATTGGCAACAGAGTACCATCTAAGTTTCTGCTAACCTGGCAAGCCAAATCGTGAGCTACAATATTAGCTTCACGGAAAACATGTAAAAACTGAATAGAATGGAAAAAACTAACTGAGTTTCTAATCTCATCAATATAATGTCCTGCAGTAGCAAGGCAAGGGATGGTCGAGTTTATGGCTTTGATAACTGTCGCGCAGTCACTTTCCAGCAGCACATCGGTCCAGCCCAATTCCCTGGCCATTCGAACTCCTTCCAGCACTGCCAATGTCTCTGCAATTTCCGGGCATGTCGTGTTTGGAATCACCCTTTGCCTCCACGCAATGACCACACCAGCTGAATTTCTGGCAACAATACCAAGTCCAGCTGACTTACTCTGTGCCAAGATCGAAGCATCAACATTGAGTTTTATGTATGCATCAGGTGGTAATATCCATTGTCTATTCGAGTCAAGTTTGTTGGGGATGGCATCAACTCTCTTCGCATTTTTGTACCTGGCCAGGATTCCCGAATTATCTCAGCACATTCATCCGCTCTTAACCACATCTGTTCGAATCTGAATCTTTTGGGCCTGGGTCTACGGATATAAAGACGGGGTCGGTAAGAGGTCGGTTGTGAGGTGGTCGGATTTGGTCTGTTTCGGGGTGTTAGGGACGGCTGTTGATGGCTGCTGCGGGGAGGAGGTTGGCTGTGACGGGCTGGGTTTTGTTGTGGAGGTGGTTGGCTATTGCGGGAAGGAGATTGGCTGTGGCGGGTTGGGTTCTGCTGTGTTGGTGGTTGGTTGGGACGGGGATACGTTGGTGGCGTAGGTGAGGCAGGCTGGTAGGTGCGGTTGGACTGAGTAGATGAGTAAGGGGAGAAGGAAGCAAAGATAGCTAAGTGATCAGATCTTCATACAGTGATGTCTGATAAGTGTGGGAAAAGTAGTGCACCACTGTGGATAAGCCACTCCTCTATCAAGTCTCTCCTTTGTGTTATGAGGCACTCCTCTATGGCTATTCCAAGTGAATGGGCATCCCACAAAATCGAGATCAATTAAATCATTATGGTCGGATTAAGGTTTCCCGGAAATCCCTCAATCTCCATTCTGGTGTCAAGGGACCTCCCAACTTCTCATTATGAGCAGTAATCTCATTAAATTCACCCATCACTAACCACTCTCTATGTGAATGGATGCTCAAATCTCATAGTAGTTTCCAAGTACTCTTCCTCTTTGATGTTTCCGGTTCTCCATAGATCCCAGTGAATCTCCAAATCACAGAAGACCCCATCAATTGTACATTAGCATCTATGTGATGCCTACTACAACTCAACAAGGTTACATACGTCTCTTGATCCCAGAGTAATGTTAATCCTCCAGAACTCCCTACAACTGCTATACTAACACCAAACAAATTCAACTTATTATGTAAATTGTCAAACCCACAGTCATCCAACTTTGTTTCCATGAGAAAGACAACATTGGGGAGAAGGTCCTATAGAAGACTTCGAAGTGCACGAATTGTCCAAAAGTTTAAGGGATAAATATCTCAAAAGTACTAGTTTTTGTTGATTCAAATGAGCTTATCCTGAGCTCAAATTAATTTAGGATAAATAAAAAGAAATATTAATTCAGCTTGTTTGGGTCGGAAGTAGAGTGCAATTCAAATTGGTGAATTTTTTTTTACTTTGGTTCACAACTTAAATTAATTTTTTAGTTAATTATCCTAAATGAAATGCACATTAATTAAATGAGTTAACTCTTTTTTTAATTGACTAAAGGTGGTTCGAACTCTTAACATATTGATTAGAGGTGAAGATTGAGTTGCGCTTCGTTGTTAAAATGAGTTGACTCTAACAATTCAATTAATCATAAAACCTATATAAAATTACAATTCTATAGTATAACACACAAATTCTAGTAATTCAACTATAATTTAGTCACCAATTCACCTATATTTAAATAAATTGAACTACAATTTCGATCTTAAAAAATAGATTAAGGAATAACAAATTATACTTACTCTATCACAGATAAGCAATTTAATTTTAACTTTTTATAATTAATTATTTTTATTTTAATTACGAATTAATTTTAAATTGTCTTTGAAAATTGTTTAATTCAATCATTGAGGAAGTAAAGTTGATTGGGGAAAGGTTGGAACAGTGATAGCTTGTAGCTACATCTAAAAGTAGATTTTTCAAAATTTAAAAAATCACTTTTATGATCACTGGTGTAGATATTCTGCTAGAAAAATCATTTGTACTACAGGGATAAATGTATGTGGAGGGGGCAAAAGTAAACTTTAATTTTGTAGCGGGAAGGTGTTGAAAGTAATTTTATTATGTAACAACGAGATTTACATATTGACAACTAATGGATATATATGTACAGAACTTATGCGTAATTTGGATTAGTAGTCGTTGGCTTGTGTGGAGATAAATATGAATAAACTTAAATCTCATTAATTAATCATAAAGTATTAATTATAGTTCTCATAAAAATGAAGAAAATGTGTTTAAAACCAATTCTAAGTCGTTAGCAACACTGCAAAAATGAGGATTATTAGTGTGAGATTTGATAACTCATGGAAGAAAGTGTTATAAAAATGCACATTAATCTTAAGATGTTGAAATTATAATTATAAAGACTTGATGTAAATATGCTTTCCATTTTCTACACTATCACTAATAAGAGATGAAAAAGAAAATAGAAAAAACTAATATAAACATTTATTAGAGCTAGGCACAACACACTAACAAAAAAAATTTATATGGAACAGTTATATACCTAATTAAGATAACATTATATTGGTGTGTTGATGTACTTGTTTATTGTACATAGAGCAAGTTTTTTAGAGACGGTCTGTAGATAATTTAGATGGACCTATATTTTTCAAATAATAATAATAATAATTTGACTCTCCCCGACGACTAGCCACTAAAGATTGCTTGGCATACTTTAAAGTTGTAATTGATGGTAACTGCGCGTTTTGTAGTGGTGTAGAAACTTTAGATCACCTATTTTTCCAATGCCTCACTACCTATGAAATTATGAGATGAGAGCTTTAATGGATGCACATCTCGCACCCACAACTTGTGGATTGGCAACCACTATTGGAATGGATACGACTTCGCACACAGGGCAAGGATGTAAGGTTTATATATTCCATGCTCTGATGAAGGAGACTATCTACCAAATTTGGGTGACACGGAATGAGATACTCTTCCAACAAAAACTATGGATTAACTTGGCGTTTTTAGTTCCTTCACGCAAGCCGTACGGCTGAGATGCAAGGATGGCAGGGCCGGATTGTTACTTGACCAATTTACTTGATTATAACATGATATGTTTAGGCTTTCTTTGAGGTGTTTTTCATTAGTTACTAGTTGTTGGTTTGGAGTTCATCAACCCCTAAATGTACATACATTGTTTTGGCTAATAAGTTTTGTTCTTCTTTCCAAAAAATAAATAAATAAATAAAATAATAATAATAATAATAATAATAATAATATCAACAAAAATAATAATTATAACTCTATTTAGCTAAACTAATTGATATGGAAGCTGGTATATGATTGTGTAGCTGAAAGTTTAGTTAATTTTTTATAGAAGTGTTTGGTAAATTAATTAGATACTAAACTAGCAAATTGGATAAATATGATATGCGAAATAAACAACTAGCTTATTATTATATAAGCTTAATTGAAAAAATTATCAAATTAACAAATTTATCAGCTACCAGCTATACGATTAATTAATCGGAGGTACATATAAATAAGCAAACAAATAAGCTTGTACTAAAATAAACCTGCCATAACTCTTATAATCATAATAAGAATTATTATTATTATTTTTTTTTAAAATTTTTTTTTATTAAAAAAGATATACCTCCGCCCCGAATTAGTTGTTCCATTTTAACTTTTCATGGTCAACATTTCAAACTTCAAATGCGATAGCTTATAAATAATGTTGGTAAAATAAAATAAAATTTATATCATTAAAGGTCATATGTTAATTTTTATTACATATTCTCAAAAATTCATTAAAGGTCATATGTTATTTTTATTATATATTCTCAAAAATTCATTAAGAATATCATATGTGAGTAAATTAAGATTAAATTTGAAAACGTTAATCATGAAATTTTAAAATGAAATATTCAATTTTAAAACGGAGAGAGTAATTTTCATTAAAATTTATTTTATACTATTATTTTAATTTAATATAAGAATAATATGTAGTTAATGTTGGTAGAAATTGTTCTTAAGATTTTATTACTTAATGCAAAATGAAGGAAGAGAACAAATTGGCGTGAACTACAAGTGTTGGTGGGCTTGGACGTTTGACGTCCAACCGTGCTCCCTCAGATCGTAAAATTGTTGAGTCCTCCATGGCTAGATGTAAAAGTGTTGGTGTATTCATTTTTTTTTTCACCTTTCAGCGGCTGGTTTCTCGATTTTCTCCATTGCTGCTCAACCATGCAAATAAGTTTCTATTTCCCGCTCAATCACTTTGATTATTATACTCATCTTATTCTATCATGATCTTAATTTCTACAGAATTTCATCTTGTTTTAGTGATTTGAAATTTAGATCATTGCACTCATTTCGATTTTTGTATTATCTCGCCCAATTGATTGTTGTAAGACAGTTATCTGATTATATTGAGCTAATTAGTAGACTCTGCTTTAGGGTAAAAATGGCCACTTTGACTGTATTCGTTTGATTTGATGAATTTTCTGGTGATTTATGATGCTTAATGTTTAGGTAGTAGCTAGTTAGCTGTTTATGGATTTTGAATTACCAAGTGTCTACTGTCTAGGTTGATTAAATTTAACACTAGTAAGAGCTGATTATGAAACATTGAGTATCAGGACGGAGCTTTGCCGATTCAGTACAGAAGATATACCCAGGCAGGAGCATTAGATTTATCCGTTCCGATTCCCCCAGGTCGGTCTAATTTATATGTTAGTTTTATGTTTGATATTTGTTGAAACTATCATGTAAAAGTTTCAGCTGTTTCATTTTGTTTGTTTCAGTTGTTTCATTTTGCTTGTTCCACCGGAAATTAGTTATTATTCCTTTCATAATTATTGCACTAATTCAATTTGTGTCATTTTCCTTTCCTATTTGCCAGATTTCATCTATCTCGTTACCATCTCCAAGATCCAGCAAGAATCTCCTTTGATAGAGGCTAGAGCATCAACCACAATCTCAGTTTAATGTCTTAGCTTGTGTCTTCAACATATTGTTATAGCTGCTACTCTGTTTAATGATGTTCAGACTGGGTGTTTCTACTTACATTCCTAAGCAGTTTGATTTTACCATTTCATGAATTGCTACTCTGTTTAATGAGATCTGTTATATTGTATTATTAATTAAATCTCATTCAATTTATGTGATTTTAAGTTTTTGAGTAAATATTTTTTATTCGTAGATTATTTTTCTTTCACAAATTGCAGAATAAATTCTATAATTTTTAAATAATTCAATCTTTTTATATAAAAGAAATAATAATTCAATTTTATTATTAAAAAGAAAAGGAATAATCTAATATTTGGATTATTCTTTTTTTTATTAAACTTATATTCTTTTTAACAACAGTTATTAGTTGTCAACTCCTAACACTAGTAGCTAGCCGAGCCGATGAAAACCGTAAAAAGTTGCCAACGTTGATTGCTAATAGCCTTCATTTGTGTGAGAAGTTTAACCGATATAGCTAAAAAACATTACCATCATACTATTTAGGTTGTGTTTGCAAACGCTTAAAAAATTTGATTTTGTGATTTTGAAGTAGCAAAAGTAGTTTTTTAGTGTTTTAAATTACAATTTCTACCGCAACTTCTCTGGAAAAAAATATGTAACTGTCAAAAGCAGAGAAACAATCCAACAGGTGCTTCTAATTGCTTTAAACAAGTAGAAGCTATTTTTCCAATTAAAAATAATTGATTAAGTTAATTTTTACAAACACTATAACTTTTGCTTTTACAATTTTAAATTGTTCTTTATATGTTATATCAAACACTAGTAATTTTTGCTTAAAATAAACTTTTAGTGGTAGACAAAAAAGTACCTACATAAGCATTTGCAAACACACACTTAGTATGAATCATTTGCATCAAATTATTTACTCGAAAGTATATTTGTGACAGGATCAATTCTTATAACATTAGTATTCCCCGTTATTAAAAAGCTTCTTTTATAATAATATAAATAAATAACATAAAAGTCCTCAAACTTGAGAAAAATTATCAAAAGAATAGTGAAATGTAACTTTGAACTTTTTAGATGATGGAATTTTTTTATCCAAAAATACTAGGGGGCTGATTGGTATATAATTTGAATGTACATTTGGATGGATTTTGGTGAAATTGTGTTTGGATGGAATTGAAATGGGGGTATTTGAAGTGTATTTTAGGGCAAATCACTGTTCATCAAGCCAAATAGGTCGATTACAATTGTTTCCCAAACATCCCCTGGACGTTAAAATCAGACACTTGCTCCAAAACTACAAACTATCAAAGGTTACCAAAATGCTTCAAGTAAGCCGTTTGCCAATAAGGTAATGTTTCTATTGAACCGAAATTTATTAAATTAAATTAAATTGAAATAAAATATAAATTATAATTAAGTCGAACGGAACTGAATTAAAATAATTTTTAGTTGTAGTACAACCACCAAAATTAACAATTTAACACTATTTATTTTTGTTCCTGACATGTTGAGTATATGTTTTCAAAGTATAATTAGCATGGGTGATTACCCTCGAAGTATATTTTTATACCCTCGCAAATTTGTTATGATATATTTTACAGTTAAAAGATACTATTCCTGCCATATCTTTAATGTTTGATACTTTGAGGTTATTTCCTTTTACTACTAGACTAGATTTTCCATTATCATTTATGACTCTTACCGACGGTGGATTTATTATGATCACGAAGTACTAGAATAAACCCAGTGGTCATTAATGATGAACTGTGGTGAGGGTCACATGCATGAGATCCCATGATTATGAGCCATTATGACTCATTCACTAATTAACAACCTTCTCTTAATTAGATCCAATCCATCGTAACATTTGAAATTTCCACGAGTTGCCGCTTAAACATGGATGAATTTGAAGTATGCTGATTTATATTACATTCGACACAATTGGAGATACATCTTAGATTTCTAACACTTACCTTATTCATCATCAGTTTCATCATGATTCAGACCGATCATAAATATTAATTAATTTATTAATTTAAGTGAATTATAAATAAAGATCGAGATCAATCACATATCCAACACATCAAAGATAAGAATCTTACCAGTCACCTTGTAGATTTCACGACCACATTTTTATACCCTTGTATATAAAATGAACTTTGAATTTGCCTTTATCATTAAAAAATGAACATTTTAATCCGATTTCATCACTTTGCATTGTCATAGTAAATAGTAATGAATTTATAAATATTGTGTAGGTTCTAGAGTGATAATCTTGCTTCTATACCCCGTTATCTAAACATCACGCCTTGTGCGATGTGTGGCATCCCACAAATATCTTATTCTTACCCCTTGCCCATATTACTAGCTTAGTAATTTGAGTTTTAAACATTGTGCATCATCAAATTAAATTGTAAAAAAAATAAATGAAAAAGAGACCCTTAAACCCCTATAAATTAGCCTCCTCCAAACCCTTCAACCACACACTCAACAATGGCTTCATCTTCAACCTCAACACTAGCCTTCCTCTTCCTCCTCCTCATATGCAGCTCTTCTGCAACCCCAAGTAGCTTCCCTAACCCATTCCCTTCACCACCACCACCACCACTATACACCGCCCCTGCACCAGCCCCTCACGGCCACCACCACCACCCCCCCCCCCCTACTCCTCCACCAGCCAAAACCCCACCTCACCCACCTTCTAAATCCCCTGTAGTCTCCCCTCCTTCAAAATCCCCCGTCTCACCACCAGCCCACTCCCCTGTCTCACCACCAGCTCACTCCCCTGTTTCTCCACCAGCCCACTCTCCAGTCTCACCACCGGCCCACTCTCCAGTCTCACCACCGGCTCACCCACCGGTCAAACCACCAACCTCTCCTCCTCAAAGAAAATTGGTCGGCATTCGCGGTATGGTCTATTGCAAGGCCTGCAAGTACAGGGGTGTTGATACTCTCTCTTCCGCCACCCCTATTCTCGGTAAGTTTTCAAAACAAATGTCATGTTATGGCCACGGAGGTTAAGTAGATCTTAATTGCATATTTTTATGTTAATGTTATGATTTGAATGTTTCAGGTGCTGTTGTGGAGCTGAAGTGCAAGAACTCAAAGTACCCACTAGTCCTGAAAACAACTACAGACAAGAACGGTTACTTCATTTTCCTACCAAAATTGCTAACAACATTTGGTGTCCACAAGTGTAATGTGACTCTTGCCCACTCCCCACTCAAGAACTGCACCCATCCCACCAATATGCACGGTGGAGTCGCCGGAGCCATGCCGGTTGCGACACCTCTAGCGCCGGTGAACAACACTCCGCCACCATTCATGATGTACAGCCTTCAGCCTTTTGCCTTTGAGGCGTCCAAGAAAGTTCCTTGCACCAAGTGAAATAATTAGTCATGATTGGTTGTACTAGTACTACTAAACTACTACTGTTGTGTTTAATCATTCTGTTTTAACTCTTGTGTTTTGATGTAAGACGGGGATTAGTTTGAATTTGAAATTATTAAGATGAGGTCAAAGTAAATTTGTACTGTTTGGATTCTCATGTTTGTGACTGACAGGGGATTTATTTTGTTGCTATTGAGGAAGACATGAGTGTGACTTTTCATGGTGTTTAGTGATGAGTAATTGTAGTTAATTCATGCTCACTCGTACCAAAGTGTTTTTATTTTCTTGCCAGTTTTTGGCTTCAAATTGGGGAACTGTACCCAATGCTACACATCCTGCTGCATCTATTTTTACATGAAAGTAGCTGCACAGTTCAAAATCTCATCGCAAATTTTATTACTTCTTTTTTAAGGTGTTAATTTTTTTTATTAATACGAGTCAAGATTACAAGAAATGATCGCAATTAAACAATTATAAAATAGAACTTCCAAACTAAATCTCAATTGCTAAATTACATCAATCAAACGGATAACTCAATTATAATCAATAATGTGTACACATACTCCATAATTCCACATCAAAATGCTCAACCATCAAAGAAAGTTCCCTCACTATCAATAAGAATCTCCAATTTCAGTGTCAGTTTCATACTAGAAAAAATTCTACAATCAATTCCTAAACATGTTCGGTAGTGTCTATTTTACCGAAGTCCGCACTAAGAATCATGTCGGTTTAATATATAAACATTCATCAACCTTCACAACACTCAAGCCGTTTTTTGAGTAATATCTGAAACATGCTCAACACGATAACGGTGGTACAAGTGTAACATAGATCTTACTCCGGACCCATTCTTAATCACGTTCCTCCACTCTATGCCATCTTTCAAATTACTTGACAAGTAATTTAATTACTCAGTAAATTTTATTACTCAGTGATCAAAAATTGAAAAATTACAGGTAATGGTTTTACACTAACATCTAAAAACCAGTCAGGTTTTCCTAATCTTTCTTTTAAGCCAATGACAACACTAATCTAATTACCTAAAAAATGTAAATAAATAATTGGAGTGACAAATAAAATCCTTAAATCTATTGGCAAAGATAGAACCCTAGTTTGTACCAATTTGGTACAAACAATCAAATCCGTTGCGAATTGTATATGTGAACCGGATTGATTATTCTCTCTCGGGTTTGTTCCGATTTGGAGAATCTCCCGGTTCCTTGCATATATGATGCTTATCTTCTTCATTCTTTCACTTCAGTTCCTGCTTCATCTTATCTTTGCATCATATATTACTTTTTTAAATTACAAAGTGAGGAAGTCTCCTAAGAGACACCTTTTAGATAGAGACCGTAAGACATATTTTCTATATATTACAATTTACAAACTAACCTAAACTAGTAACTAGTTGCCAAAAATACTTCAACCCAAGAGCCATAAGGTGGGTCAGACTATAGTAATACGGGTCGTTATAAATACACAAACTCATCAGCTAAACCCTAGATTTCACGCCATTCATCAGCCAATTTTTCTCATTCTTCTTTCTCGCTTTTCTTTCTCTCTCTAATTTCTATCATCGAAAAACGGTGAAAATCATCGGAAAAAATCGTGAAAGCCACCGAAATTCATCGATTCATCTCGCCATTGAAGATCGTGCTCTCACCATTCTCGATTTGTTGTTATATTATCCGAAAAATAGTCAAAAACGTATTTACAAAGGGTACGAACATATCACTGTGATTTTTTTGTGATTTAATTGAAAAATATTGCTACGTACTCTATTGATCTTGTTGTTACACTGCTACGTTTATGTTTTCATGTTTTCGTTGGGGATTTAGCTAGATAGTGATCGATTGTGTGTTTTCATTGTGATTTACAGTTGTTGTTGGTGGTATATGTATGTTTTAGTATGTTTTCCTTCTGATTTTCACTAGTTGTTGGTCGTAGATGTCAAATTCAGCTGGAGAAAATTCGACAACTAATGTTGCTGATATACTTGACTAACTTCAAAATACAGGTCATGTTCCATAATATATACCATGTTCTGCGCAATTCATTCCATTATTTCATTTTGTAGTTATTTGGTCACCGTTATTGAGTAATTTTCAATATATCCCATGGTCTCTGTCATATGTTCCAAAACGGTCTACGTATATTATGAGTAGATACTTATTTTGAGTTGTACACCATGATCTTTGTCATATATTTCATGATCTCTGTAACGAACTACATGATTCCATATCCAGTGGTTTACATGTCACTAGTAGATTTGTTTTGAACTGTAAACCTTGATCTCTATCATATGCTCCATGATTTATGCAATGCACACCATGATCCAATGTTATCTTGTTTACATGTCACCAGGAGAGACTTGTTTTGAACTGTAACCAGTGATATATGTGATATGCTCCATGATCTCTATAATGCACTACATGATTCCCTGTTCAATTGTTTACAAGTCACCAACAAAGACTTATTTTGAAATGTGACCATGATATATGACATATGCATCGTGATGTCTGCAATGTACTCTATGATTCCATGTTTATTTGTTTACATGTCAGATCTACATAGACTAATTTTGAAATGTAACATAGGTCACTAATATATGCTTCATAATCTTTGCAATGCACCTCATGATTTGACGTTCAATTATTTACATGTCACAAGTAGAGATTTGTTTTGAAATATAACCTATTATCTTTCACATATGCTCCATGATCTCTGTAAGATCGGAGCAGAAAATGACGAAATCATCGAGAAATAACAAAACCGGAACAGTTACGAATAGAAGAAACGAGATTAGAAAGGAAGAAAGAAAGAAAAAGAAGAAAACTGCCTAAAAAATGTTATTTATACCATGACAAATAGTTCAGCTGCGGATCCGGATCGGGCTAACTAGAGGATCCGCGAATAAAGAACCAAATGTAAATACAAAGAGGTAAATTGCAATATAGTCTCGTCTTTAGAAAGTTTATCTAAAGATCGTCTCTTATGAGACTTTGTGTTACAAAGTGGTTTTAAAACTTCTCTTATTTTAACAATATGAAGTAATAAAACTTTAGTAAGAGAAATTTTTTTTTTTTTCCTACAAGTAAAGACGTATTCTCTTTAATTGAAAATCACTTTAGTTAAGTTTATTTCAGTCTAGTTTAGTTCAATTCAATATAATTCAGCTAAGTTTAATTCAGTTCGATTTAATTATAATTTATACCTCAGCTCAGTTCAGTCAGATTCAATTCATTTTATCTTATGCAAAGTGATGTTGGTAGTATACGATGGTTTGGCAGTTATTATTGAGTGTTAGGTAAATTGATGAATTGATTTCTGGAATAATTATAGCACTGTAGGTTTGTCAGGGTGAATCATTTGAAGCTTTTGCGGAGAAAATGATTCAGAGAGATTTGCCCGAAATAGTAATGTAACAGAGCGACAGCTATTGGTGTTTAATCCGTCTTTGCACTCGGAATCCAATGTCTTCAAACTTCTTTTCGTATAATAATTCATACTAATTATTACCCCCATCTCGTTACAAACGAATCATATCTAAAATGTACAGTTTAAAAAATATATATATATGTGATCAAGAATAAATTTCAGATATAAAATTACATACAGACCTAATAATTTATAGTTGAAAATGAATTATATTGTGAGGTTACTGCCAAAATGAAAAAATATTTCATTGTTAACAGGACGTCTAAAATGAAAATAGATTTCATCGCAAATGAAACGGAGGGAGTATAACACTAAATGTTCATAATGATTAGGGTCATCGGGCAGGGATGAAACATGATTTCCCAAAATTCAAACAAGTCCACACTAGATAGGGAGAGTTCTAATTATGAATCGGTGTGTAGAATTATTTTTTAACTGGTACAATTTTGACATGGACGAATTTATCAAATAAATATGTATA
Source organism: Plantago elongata (assembly GCA_036897095.1). NCBI lineage: Eukaryota > Viridiplantae > Streptophyta > Magnoliopsida > Lamiales > Plantaginaceae > Plantago > Plantago elongata. The sequence goes on from JAYMSP010002401.1 coordinate 21,591, forward strand.
GATATAATCTCTACTATTTTAAATTAAACTACTTAAAAGTAATTATTACACCAATTAATTTAATTTTGACCGATTCAAAAAATAAAGTTAAAAAGAGAAAGAAAAAAAAGAAGAATAATAATAAGGAGGTAGTTACACATATCTCCCACTACTTCAACAAACTTATATCTCTATTAATAACTTATATAAAATATACTTTATAATTGAATTTATATTTGACTAAGTACAAGTATATTTAATTCTACTATGAGATACGCATTTGTTTGGCATGTGAATTTCAACTTGCATAATTTTACTAGTCCTATAAATTTAAAAATTAATAATCAATATATTCATAATCAGCCATTGTAACAAAATTCGAAATTAAAATTCAAATGGTCAAAGTCTCAAAGTTTTAATAGAGCGAAAGGAATTGAAACTAATGTTGTTTTCCGAGTCGAGCCTCACCGAGGGCTCGGCTCGGCTTGGTTTGGTAAAACTCGACTTGGTTTGGCTCGGTAAAACTCATTAAGCATAATTATTTTAATAAATTATAATTTTTATACTATTTTAAATATTTTTATAGATAAAATTTGATAAATCTCGTTAAAGCTCGTATATTTTCGAGCTCGAGCTCGATACGTGTTACTCGATCTCGTTTTTTTGCTCGTTTTGTTAACGAGCTGAGCCGAAGCTCGACTCGATTGAATTCGAGCTCGAGCTCGAGTATTAAAATACTCGGCTCGAAGAACAACACTAATTGGAATTGACCGTATCAACATATTTAACGTTTGATTACTTTGGAAATAATTTTAGAATGTATTATCAATTGTAAAATCTAATGATCGCGCTTGAAAATTGATTACATGTGTTGATATAATAAAATTAACATATCACCCTTAAAATAGTATATGATTAACAACGTCACTTGAGTGTCAAGGTTGATTGATTGATGAATGGATTGTTATAATCAAATAATACCCATTCACTTACAATTTTTCAAAGTCACTGGAGAATAATTTAAACTTATATGCAAATAGAATTTATAAGTTACACATTATTATTAATTTAAAATATATATTTTAAATATATTAAATATTAGTATAGATAAAATGTATTTTATATATTTATTACAATGTGTTTTAAGATGCTCGGGTCATCATAGTTTTTTTAATTTTGACGCTTTTCGATTTATGCTCTCGTCCTCGATTGCGCTCCAGGTGACTTAATGTAGTACAAAGATCACGCTCAACAAAATATGCTTTAAGATTCGGTTCGGTAGAAAAGTTTTTAAATTGGTTTAAGAATTTTCGGAATTTTACAATAAAATTATATACTTTTCTTCTTTGAAAAAGTGCATTTAGAAGAAGAATGGGCCAAACTCATGGCCAATCCACAGTTACCCATTGGCAGTTTGCTAGAACAGAACAGTGTTTAATTGGGCTAGCTGGCTACAGCCCATAAACTACAGAATCCTAGGACATAATTATGAGCAGGGCCGTGGATGTCGATTTGTCCCATTCCTACAAGCCCAACTTACTCTTTCAATCCGATTTCCTGGCCATGTGTTGTACTTGTATACAAACAAGGAGTGTACTTGTATGCGAATATCACAGCTTAATATTTTGGTAAGTAAACATTTGTTTTCAGAACAAATCTATTAGAAGTTAAAAGCTTCGTAACTATGTTATATGTCAAAACAATACTGAATATTCATAGTGTTTAGTTTCAATAAGTGTTTACAAGGTTAGCTACGTGCGACAAATCCACAAAAGTGATAACATTGTTACGGCGAGATAAAATGCATGTTGTGAACATGAAGGGGGTGTAATTTTCCCATATAATTAAATTAGGACTTTAGCATAACTTGATTCCTTTGTGACAATAAGTAGTAGTTACGTCATATATAATATTCAGTGCAATATTAAAGTTAATCTCTAGGACTGATTGATGATACATGGACATTTTACTTTTTCTTTATATCTGAAATTGGGTGCATTCCAATGATAAGATTCTACTAATTTTCGGACCTCGTTACATGTTACAAATCAGCAAGTTGAATAGTGAAAAGTAGGATCAACAAAAGTAAGAAGCTTTGCTTGCTAGGAGACATAAAATATGGGGTCCCTTCACTAAAAAGTTCCACTCTTTTTACTTTCCTTTTCTGTCTTTTAAGAACTCGATTACTTTCCCATTAACCATTTCACTCGAGATTTAAGGGTGGTTTGTTTTCCAATTTAATAGGTCATTTGGCTTCATAAATAGTTATTTGACCAAAAATACATTATAAATACCTCCATTTCAATTTTATTTCAAACACAATTTCACTAAAATCCATCCAAATGCCCATTCAAATTATATACCAATCAGTCCCTTAAACATATTTACTAACTTACAATCATAATTAACATAACATAACCCTTATACGTAACATGATACGTGTTATAATTTTATTCGATGCTTAAAATATTATATTATAATTGTATAATACAATAATAACGTTGTCAACTAAAGACACAATTTGTAATTTATAAGTTAGATCATAGCTAAAGAAATATTAAATAGTTAAAATTAATAAATTATAAAGTCACATAATATAGCTACAAATTAGATGATCTGCTTTATATATTGTTAGACTTTGTAGTTGCATTAGTTCTCTGATTAGATTAGTCTTTTAGATTATAAAACTCTAGTTAGATTAATTTCTTAATTAAATTTAGTCTTTAGATTATAGCTTCTTGTACTTGTATATATACCCCTTCTAATTCTATGAATAGACATGGAAAATAGTTCTTTCATGGTATCAGAACCATGTAAGTCTCCAACGAGTATTGGTCATGCCTCTCATATTTTCCCTCAATGGATTGTCCTTATTTCTTTTCTCCTTAAGCTCTAATATTTTCTCCCTTTTTCCCTTATCTCTCAACCTCTAATATTTCCCCCCCCCCCACCATTCCCCTCTTCTTCTTTTTTTTCTCT
>JAYMSP010002402.1:0-24544 GCA_036897095.1 Plantago elongata
TAACTATGAAGAGAACAGAAACGAATAGCCAAAACATCACCCCTACTTATTTGGTCACTCATACTCAGAAGGAAATGTGCCCTATCCTTCTGGTATCCATTCATTAAACGCTTCATATGTGCATTCCTATGCAACATACAGTTTAGTGAATTGTGATTATGACAAAACAAATACACTGGAAATTAGAGTTTCTTGGTGGTGCAAAGCATAGAAGTACCCAGGATCAGAAACAGACAACAGCACGACTGTTCAAATAGATGACACGAGACGAGTGCTAAATGTGTTCTCCAAACCTAGAAATTTTATAAAGTTAACAATCGACCTTCATCTCTCTCGACTACTCCATTAGAAAAACCTCCGTGAATGACACAAAATAACAGTATTAAGCTACATAATGGAATGATCACAAGCATCTCGCCTACAGATGGTTTACCTTTATCAAGCTGATGCTTCTGATCACAAGTATTAAACCCAGAATGTTGACGTAATTAAATCGACACAAGTAAAAGGCCCCTTCCCCTTCGTTTTAAACCGATCAAGAATCCGCAAGGTCCGAACTTTCCAAGCTTTTTAATTAACTTCACAATTGTAACATAATCCTATTCTGGAATACTAAAATCCCAACCAGTTCAGAAACTAAAATCCTTGCAGCTCATATACACTAGAATCACAGCTCCGAAACAAAAAAAAAAGCGGACTTTTCAGCAACCATAAAAGCCAAATAATCCAATGCAATCAACAATTGACCAATTCACAATGAAATTTACACACCATCAAATAACAAATTCAATAAGAACTGAGCGAAAGGTATAAAGGAAAGTAAACTGTAAACGATGAAAGGAAGGATGGTTACGAGATGTGAAGGGCTGAGCTTTGACTGAAGGGTTGACTGAACCTGCTCTTTCGTCACCGTCATCTCTCTGTAACTATCTGTGCGTTAATTGTAAGCTTCAGCTCTTTTCTTGCACTCAGATGATAGAAGAAGAATCAGGATTCAAGAGCTGTTCGTGTACAATTTGTATCATGTCTATTTGGGCCGAGATAGAAAATAGGTCCAGCTTCACTGAGTTCAGTAGTGCACCGGCTAGATCCGATCCGAATCGTTTTGGATTAATTTGAAAAATTGGAACTAAGTACAATTCAAAATGGTACTCGTTCTTCGTCCCGTGTAATTTCATAGGGTTAACTCGTAATTTTATGTAAAATATTAAAATAATAATAATAAATAAATAATAGAAAAAATGTATTTTTAATAATAAAAGTTATAATTAAAATGTAAAGTTGAGATTGTTTATTATTTATTAGTAGTTGGGTAATTTATTTAAAAGATGTGTGAAATTATGTAGAATGTATAAAAATATTAAGTTATTAAATTTTTTGAAACGGAGAGTAAGGTTTTCCAGGTTATTTTCAGTACTAGTAAATTATCAGCTCAGAAAGAAAAAATGATTGTTACTTGAACAACTAGTCAGTAGTAGTAGATGAAATTTTGCGTAAAAAGACCATGAATCTTTCTAACTATTTGAGATTGACTTAAATAAATCTTTGTTCATTTGAGGTCGAGTTATAACATTTGAGTCTAGTGTGACATAGAAAAGCTAGCTGAGCCATTCATGTACTCTTTAATTAACAAATTGTTCACTTTCTAGAACATTTGTGACTAAACTAGCAGTTTTACGTTTTCCTTTGTTTTTTCAAATTTAATTAGGTTGTATTCTCTTCAATTGAACATCATTTTAGTTTAGTCCAGTTCAGTTCAACTCGATTTAATTATAATTTATATCTTATTTCAGTCCAGTTTAATTCAATTCAGTTCAGTTAAGTCCAGTTCAATGCAGTTCAGTTCAGTAAATTTCAGTTGCAGAGAACCCATCCTAAATTAGCGATTCAATTTGTGTTTGGCAGGAGATAATATTCGAGTGGTGAGTAAGTATAGTAAAATGGAAGGTTTTTTCATGTTATAGCAAAATTCGATTTATACAATAAATAGCTACTCTCATATAAAATCCTCAAAACTAAACAATCTTCCTCTCTCTACAAAAATTCTGGAGAGAAACATTCAAACCCTCTCTCTTTCCCCCTTCCCCTCCGCCGGAGACCGGAACCACCGCTGTCCTCCCCCATTCGTCGGAGACCGACCGCCAGAACCACCGCCGAATTATGGTGGTCAAACACAGCTACAATCAAATGCACCAATCAATTTCTCTCTCTATCTCTCTAGTTTCGCCGGAATTATATTGGAACTTGCCGGATTTTCATCGAAAAGCTGCTAAAATGTTCAAATCAACAAATGCATCTTATTTTTTTCGTTAAAATCTCAATTGGAAGTGAAATTTGAACTTCTATGTGTCGTTTTTCGTTGATTTTACGATCTCAAGTTTTCAGATCAGATATTTGGATATGAAATCTGATTTTAGATCTAAAATTCATATGGTGAAAATCGAATTTCACAATCTGCTGGTTTGTTATGGTTTTAAGAGCCGGTGTTATAATTTTAAGTATCGTTGTTATGGTTTTACCTTTGCTTAATATTTAAGCCTATTGTTTTTTAAGTATCATTGTTATAGTTTTCAGATCTATTCTTGTTTTTAGCATCTACTGAGATACTTATTTATGGTTTGAATTTTTACAAATATTTTGGCATAGTTTTAAGAGACATTGTTATAGTTTTATAATATACTATATATTATGATTTTACGTACCAATATTGCATTTTTAGCTTGTGTTGTATGTTCGTGATTTGTCATGGTTTTAAGCATCATTATCATGGTTGTGTTGAATGTTTACACATGCTATTTATTTAACACAAATGTTATAGTTTCAAAACATATTATTGTAGGTTAAAGCAACAATGTTGGTGGTTTTAGCCTCTGGTGAAATATTTATAATTTGATTTTACAAATTATTTGTTATAGTTTTAAAATGTATAGTTATAGTTTTAAGAAACTATTATGAGTGTAAGAATCAATATTATTGTTTTTAACTTGTGTTTCATGTTGTACTTTCTTATAGTTTTAAAACGTATTTTTGTAATTATAAAGTGCACTGTTATTGTGGTAAACGTTAATGTTACTATATTTCTTGCATGTTGAATAGTTGCATGTCTTTATTGTTTTTAATGCATATGTTACAATCATAAGACCAATTGTTGTAATTTTAAGCATCAACATTAATGTTTTAGATTTTGCTAAATATTTATGATTGCAAAAATATTTTGTTATAGTTTTAAGAGGCATGATTATGATTTTATGTAGTAATGTTATTGTTTTTAGCTGGTGCTGCATGTTCCTGCTTTGTTATATTTTTAAAATGCACTGATATGGCTTTACGCAAAAATTGTTGCTGTTTTTAGCATGTGTTGCACATTTTTTCTTTATTTTTAAGTGAAAATGTGATTGTTATAATGATGGTTGTTATAGTTTTTACCCAATTAGTGAATGTTAAATGCATGTGTAATGATGACACGGAGTTTGATGATAGGTCTCCCAAAGTTGCAAATACATTATTGAAGCAACATGCACATGCAATAAAAGATAGAAAGCTGAGTTCACCAAGTTTGAGTTTGCCTCATAGAGCTTGCTCAAAATATCGAGCCGTACAAAAAGCCTATTTGATCAACTCAATTGTATTTGTATAAAAAACACAGAATGAACATCTATGATAATTCTTTTATGAGAATAGATGTTTAAAAGTCTTTAGATGACTAAATATTCATGTAACTTATTTTGAGTTTGTTCGTTGCTGTTTTAATGACTTTCTTGAAACTTTTATAGACTTGTTTAATGGGATTAGATTGTCATTTCAAATTATAACAAAGTCATTATGTAGGTTCTTAATACCATATCTGTTAAAAAATAATAGAAGATATTAAAACTATAAGTGGAAATATTATCAACACGTTAAAACCATCATATCATATCATCTTTTGAAAAATTAATAAAATACGTTAAACTGTAATTGAAACTTTAAAAAAATCATTAAATAATCTGTTTAAAGTATAATAAAAATGTAAATTTCGACTGTTTTTAAGAAACTCGGCCGGCCAGATTGTTAAAACTAAAAAATTGCGAAAAAACGTAAAAAACACCATGATTTTCTATCTTTTCACAAAATCTTACATTTTTCAAGACTAAACTTTGCTCCGATCCGGGTTTAAGGTCTTTACTCTTTATTGGGCTGGATATCAATTAACCCCTTTCTTCCATTTGGCCCAACCCCTTTCTTCAAATTGGCCCAATTCGTTAAACTAGGCCGTATATCACATTTTCTTTCTCCAAGTGTAATGACAAAACCGCGAACTAAAATAACGTAGTTTATCGCTAACTTTTTTTCAAAGTTGCAAACATATAATACTTCACTTATATGTGAATAATGTGATGTTGATTCAAGTCGAATTGTTTTGAGGATTGGCCATATGTCATTGCAGACGAATGTGTTCCGTTGTAACAAGGATATCGATGTGAACAATACTTGTCTTTGCGAAAAATACTTGACTATCGTACTCATCAATATAGACTGCTAGTGATAGTCTGCAGTATGAAATGGTTAAACACCTAATGCACTGCTAGCCCACTTTTTGGTATTGTGGGTTCGAAATTCGAACATTATACACCCAATAAGAAGTTCACTTCAAGCAATTCATACTTGAAGCTGAAAGCTTAAAGCCTTGTGTATATGAAAAGGAATACGAGTTTAATACGAATCAGAAAATCAACCACAAGCTGCTGTCGAAAACGACAGTTACAGAGATGGCCATAAAACAATAATGTTGTTGCCAATCGAAGATGTATCTACTACTATGTCCATAAAACATCAACATGAAGGAAAAGTCGCATATGCTAGAGATACATAACCCCCATCATCGCCATAACAAGATTCATACCACAAAGACCACCATAAAACCGAGCATATTAGTTATCAACAAGTATTTAATAGCCATAAAACAATGTTGTCGTTGCCAATCTAAAAAGTTTACCTACTAATATGTCTATAAAACATCAACAGAAAATCACATATGCTAGATACATAACCCTCGTCATCGCCATAACAAGATTCATACCACAAGATCACCATAAAACCGAACATATCAGTTATCGACAGTCTTTCCAAATAAAAGTAACTGCAGGACATAAATATCATGTGCTTAGAAATCAATAATCACCAAGCACTCTTCTTCTTGGAGTCATAATAACCGACATACCACTTGACAAATCTCTTCAACCCCGTCTCCAAATCCGTTGTAGGCTTATACCCCAGCTCCTTACTCGCCAAGCTAATATTTGCATGAGTAAACGGCACATCCCCATTCCTCGGCAAAGGCAGGATCCTCTTCCTCGCTTTCACCTTCAACAACTTCTCCAATATACTCACAAGCTTCCCAACCGGCACAGGGTTCGTATTCCCCAAATTATATATCCTCAGCTGCGCATTGCCCCGTTTATCTCCCCCACTCCCCGTACTCTTCTTTGCCGTGTCCAACGCCGCTAGACAACCCTTAACCACATCATCAATGTAAGTAAAATCCCTAGCAACACTCACATGATCAGCCCCCTCAAATATCTTAATCTCCTTCCCCCTCAAAATATCCTTGGTAAAAAAGTAATATGCCATATCCGGCCTCCCCCACGGCCCGTAAACAGTAAAAAACCTCAGCCCGGTTATCGATAGCCCGTATATATGATTATAAGCATGTGCAATCTCCTCCCCAGCTTTTTTAGTAGCTGCATACAAGCTAGCAGGCTGATCAGTCACATCATTCTCCGAAAACGGCACCTTCGAATTCAGCCCGTAAACCGAGCTAGATGAGGCCCAGACTACACTAGGCTGCGGGTTCGCACTCTTACAAGCCTCAAGTAAAGCAACAAAACCATTGACATTGCTATGAATATAAGACCCAGGGTTCTGCATTGCATACCTAACACCAGCCTGAGCAGCTAAATGCATCACATGCGTGAATCGGACGATTTCGAATAACTTACCGAGCAATACGGCGTCGTTTAGGTCGCCTTTCACAATAAACACACCAGCTCGCTCCAGAAGCGTTCTTCGGGCCCTCTTCAGCCCGAATTCGTAGTACGAATTGAAATTATCCAGCCCGACTACTCCATCTCCCCGATTCTTCAACGCGAGTGAGACGTGTGTCCCGACGAAACCAGCAGCTCCGGTGACGAGAACGGTGAGGTGCGAAGGAGACGCTGATCGGGCCGACTTTCGGGCTTTTGCTTCCCAATTCGGGCCGAGACGGACTCGTTCGGGGAAATTGGTGAGATTACGGCGTTTGACGGCGGGTGAGGAGGAGGGCGGAGAGCAGAGGCAGAGGATGAGGATGAAGAAGAGGAAGAAGAAGGACCAGAGAGTGAAGCGAGGGTGGAAACGGAGACGATAGGGTGTGGAAGTTTTGAGCTTTCCGGGTGTGGATGGGAGAATTGGGTCCAGATGTGAGAGCATCGGCTTCATCTGTGTCATCTAGCCGGAAAATTGAAAATGTCGTCCTTTTTTGTTGTGAATTGTGAGAGTGAGAGAGAAGTGTAGGAATCAGTGGGTTGAGATGATGATGATGAGTGTATATTAAAGTATTGATTTAATGAGGTGAAAATTAATGGAAATGGTGTTGGTTTGTGAGAGAGAAAGGAAGAAAGAGGAGGGTTTAATATAGGAAGGTGGAGGAGAAGAAGAAGAAGGTGGTGGTGTGCTGTCACGCGGTGGTGAAATTTGTTACTTCAAATCTCCGATCATCAAATGGAAAAATCGGGTATATAATAAACTTACATTATAATTTAAATTTAAATATTTAATGTCTATTTGGTGAATTTTAATTTAAAACATTGAAATTTATTTATTTTAGTTGTTTTTAATTAAAATTTTAAATTAAAATTATATATAAATCGATTTTATACTGTTTAAAGTTGAATGTGTAACTAAATATATATTATAAAGTTAGTTAAAATATTTATTGCTATCTTATGTCATAATTTATTTTTTATGGGGTGATAATTATAAAATATTTATTTAGATACTCTAATTTTACGATAGGTATAAAAGTAATAATCAGATGGAGCAAAATAGAGGGAGTGAAAGGTAAAGAAGAAGTTATGTGTGGTAAAATGATAAAAAGAAAAGATAATGTTATTTGATTTTTCATGAAAAACAAGTAAATCTCATAATGAAGTATAATTATACTTTATCCGTTTCTAACTCAAATTTGTATGAGATTGAACACGAATGATGTAATAAATTAATGTGAATTTATTAAACATAATAGTAAAAATAAAGTGGGAGAAACTCACTTGGGTCAATTTAAACTATTATAATAGAGGGTGAGGTTCAAATATTTTTAAATATAAAAATGAGAATTTGAATCAGGAACGACACAAAACGAAACACATAAATTTGAATTAGAAACATACGGATTCAAATATTAAAATATATACGCAGTTATACCTATAAGAATGTACGAAAAACCGCTGAAATTTAAGGATACAATTGAAATTCTGAGAATATCCAATCTACAAGATTATAATCGTAAGAATGTCAAAACACACAGAGAATGTTGATATTGTTCAATTTTGAAAGTGTTTGTATCATATCATATTATTGTACAAACACACACTCATCTTCATAGTCAAACATTCTTATCTCGGTCCGATGCGGCTTTTCAAAATGGAACTGGACACGTGCTAGACACGCAAAGAAAGTGTATCTATATTCTCTGACACATGAAGATAACTTACCAAACGATAATAGCCTGACTTTATATGTCATTTTTAATTTACATAATGAACATGTCGTATGTCACATGAATTAATTTGACAATATTTTTAAATATAAAAATGAGAACTTGAACAGGAACGACCCAAAATGAAACACATAAATTTGAATTAGAAACATACGGATTCAAATATTAAAACATATACACAGTTATACCTATAAGAATGTACGGAAAACTGCTGAAATTTAAAGATACAATTGAAATTCTGAGAATATCCAATCTACAAGATTATAATCGTAAGAATGTCAAAACACACCGAGAATGTCGATATTGTTCAATTTTGAAAGTGTTTGTATCATATCATGTTATTGTACAAACGCACACACGTTTTCATAGTCAAACATTCTTATCTCAGTCCGATGCGGCTTGTCAAAATGGAATTGGACACGTGCTAGACACGTAAAGAAAGTGTTCTATATTCTCTGACACATGAAGATAACTTACCGAAACGATAATAGCCTGACTTCATATGTCGTTTTTAATTTATATAATGGACATATCGTATGTCACATGAATTAATTCGACAATATTTGACCACGTGATATGTCACTCGATTTTATACGATGAGATATAATTCGTTTGCATCTGACAAACTTGTTCATACATCAATTTATGTAATACACATTTCATTAATATTAAACTCTCTGCTTGTTAGGCCTCTAAAACAATTTTAAAATGAGATCTTGAGGTGATAAAAGTGTTAGATGCATTAATAAAGAATTAAATGTGATATGCAACTGAGTATCATAAATTTCGAGACACATACATCCCAATTTTAATATTCAGATCACTACGGTTTATCTTAACTTGTGATTTTCATACCTTATATATATACCTAAACATTAAACTTTTTTGTACAATTTGAACTTAGCACAATTATATCTTGAATTTACAAAAATACTATCAATTAGAACACAATATCACCTTAACCGTACAAATAATTGGCGTTATTTAACTTTAAATACAAAAATGTAAATTTTAAAACTCATTTGGTAACTTCCCCAACTCTATAAGACAGTGCCCAATGAGCACATTGTCCAATGGTATCGTGAGGAGTCACGCCGTGCCTCCTTCAACGAGTGGCGTGTCATTCCACGTCGTGTCGTTCCACGATGCGGTGCCGTCTTTTGGCAGCAGACTCGTTGATGATTTTTATTTATTTTTTATATTTTTAATTTTCGAGTTTATTCATGTTTAAAATTATAAAACATAAAAAACTAAAAAGAAAGGAAAACAATGGGTGGTACATTTGAAATAATACAATTTTGTTCATTTCAACATCTAAACGCTCTTATAATATGATTAATATATAAATAAAAATTTTTAAAAAATTAAAAAAATTATGACGTGGTCATGACGCGTCACCACTGCAGTAGAAATACACGACGACGCGTCGTCGCGTATCACATTGAATAGTCCTGGCAATGAGTGGATAAAATCCAACCTATTGTCCAACTTATATACATTAAAGGGTTTGGGAAGGTATGGGTTTGGGTTGGACCGAATCGGTCGGACCAACATCAGACCATTTCTGTGCGGCCACTCAAACTCGGACCGGTTGGGCCGGGTCAATTTTTTAATTTTTTAAAACATGTTTTTAACTATTTCTGTTTACTTATTAATTCTGACCAAAATAATTGTTTAATCCATTCCATATTAGTGCACTCAAACCTGTAATTAATTAGCTTACTATCAGTACGAATCTCACCTTCATCTCCTCCCTGTTTTTAAGCACCATCCCCAACATATTGAGCTAAAATTCGAATAGCAGTCAAGATAATATCATAGCCGGTGAACGAGTAAATTCGAAAAGAAGAGAGAGACGAAGCTAACCTAGTAGAGGTCGTTGAGATTGCGAACATAGATTGCAAATTGAAGAAGACGAAGAAGATTAATTGACGAAGAAGACAGTAGGAGACGAAGAAGTCGATTCACGATTGATTCAACAAGAATTGACGAAGAAGTTGATTGACGATTGAAGAAGACGAACTGACGATTGATTCAAGCAAGAACTGACGATTGAAGAAGAGTAGAAGATAATCTCCCATCTCCAAACGAAGAGCGGAAAGAAGATGAAAGAACATAGAACGAAGAGCTGAAAGAAGATGAGAAGCGAAGAGAGTAGAGAATAGAAGCGAAGAGAGCAGATTCAATTCCAGCGGATTAGAGGAAGAAGAACGAGGATTTATTTGTGTGGATTGGGTTGGGTTGGATTGGATTTTTTTCAGCCTGAACCTGGTTGAATCCGAAATTTTTTAACAAATTGAGTTTGGAATGGATTGGGTTGAATATGAGTTTTAGATATTAACCAGTCTAGTTCATAATTTTAATTTGGGCAATGAGTTGAATTTTATCCACTCATTATCAAGACTATCATTGAATATGGTCTAAGAATCCCGACGTCTTTATGTTACCAAATCATGGTAGTGAACTGATGTATCCGCGTGAAAGCTTCGTTTTCAATCTCAGTTGTTTTCTAACGGATTGTGTCGTGATAACTTATAAGTAAAAAGTGCTCCATACCATACGTTTCTCTTGTTCTTTGGTACAAGAGGTCGCAGGAAATAAATTATAGCATAAGCTATAACCTAACGCTTTAAAAAAGGCGTATAATTTGAGAATGGTAAGTAATCTTTCATGTCATCAAGAGTGGATAGCTTAATGATGTGATAATCATTGACATTAGTGAATAGTAATACATTTCTAGTAGTTACAACTTACAATTTGTTAACTATCAAGTGTATATAGACTTAATCCAATTCAAGTATTATGTTTATTATCAATGTTGACCTTGTTCTTTTTAATCATTGACATTAGTGAATAGTAATACATTTCTAGTAGTTACAACTTACAATTTGTTAACTATCAAGTGTATATAGACTTAATCCAATTCAAGTATTATGTTTATTATCAATGTTGACCTTGTTCTTTTCCTTTTTAAATGATATAGGTAACTCAAATCTGTGATCTATTAATTAGAATTGAAGCATCTTACCAACTGATCTACACTTCATAATATTAGACTTGTTAAAGTTCATTTTAACTTTACCTTTTTTCATATATATATATGTATTTGCATAATTGTCAAGTGAGCCTTACAATTCTTGTTGCGTAGAAACTTAATGCAACACCTCATTTACAACTTGGTCATCTAATTACAAAAAAGCATGTGATGTTCCATGTAATTTAACATATTTAGTTGAGTTGCTATGTTATTCGACATAATTTAACGAAAGACATTTTAAATATAATAAGTATGGTTAGCTAATGTATTTTTATCTCTATAATTATTTTCGAATTATATGGAGTAAAACCTTTGATGAAGTCAGTGTGAATCAATTGATAAGTTGGATTACATGGATAATCTGGTCGTGCTATACAACTTCTTAATTTATCACCTAGCAGTCAATAATTTATTGCCAATCACCTTAATTCGTTCATCCGACGTTCAACATAACATATTCACTTAGTTAGCAATTTTATATAAGTAATTGTTATAACCATGTCAATGATAATCTTAGAAGTAAACATTTCAATTTCAATTCACTCCGAGTAAAGTTAGTATGCCTAAAATTACAAGATACATCACTGACGTACTGTTACAAAAGCTTACAGGATTACAAGATCATAAAGCCAAGAAGCAGCTTATAATATTAGCAACACAAGCCTTAAGAAAGGCAAGCAAAAAAGCTTGTGTGGATTGACCTAAAACAATACAACAATTCTCTAATGTTACAATTCAATCAGTTTAAGCTGAAATTGGGAGCTAGTTTTTAATCCAACCCGAAAATAAGCAGCCACTGCTCAACAGCAGAGTTCTTTCGCTTTTTTGTTAAGCAAAGCTTCGCCTTTCCTCTTCTTACATTCACCTACAAGTTTCTTAACATAAGCAATGTAGCCATCAACATTGAATTTCCTCTTGCAGCCAGCATAATTCATGTACCGTATTTTCCCAAACACTGGTCGCTCTCGCCACCCCTGCATGACAAAACAAGACACGTCCTATAAGTCCATACGAAGAGTTTTTAAGATACCACAGGCTTTTGAATTGGTAGCAGTGAAAATACGCATACTTGACAAGTGCTATCAGATGGAGCCTCTCCAAACTCACAAACTCACCTGATCGTGTATTCCACATATGGACCACATACAACCAACATAACCATTTGGATCTCGGCCGTCTATATGATACTGCACAGTGAATTGAAATGAAGAAAGTTGGTTCATATATTAAGATTAAAGAGCATAAAAGCACAAAGCTTATACCTTATCATTTAGATAAATTGATATTGCAAGAGCTTCCTCTGGACTACTTGTCCATTCGAGAATCTTTTTGGCCCAATACATCCTGCATACATATATTTTAAGTTTGGAATTAGGAATTCCCAAACAAGCATAACGTCAACAGGATAAATGTGGGAACCAGACACTTACCTCATGAAACCATGGACTTTTCCATGATGAACCAATTCCAGTTGAGATGCATTCCAGAGCTGAAAGGAAGCAACCAATAGATGAGCAATACAACAAATAAAGTCAGACAAGTACATACTCAGATATGCAAAACACTATATTGTGAATCATAAGTACAGCTAAAAGGTTTCTGACACAGGCCCGAAAGGAATCATATGTTTCAGTCGATGCTTACAAGGTCTGCAGTTTGTGCCTTTTCCAGTTGTTCCTTTCTACAGAAACAAATTACAAGAAACTTTCAGTCTGAAAATAAAGACAAAAAAGAAAAAGGAACATTGCCAGAGTAGAAAATCACCCACGTGTATAGATGCTCCCGTTTATCAGAGGCATGGTCTGCCAAAGTCTTACGAGCCCATTCCCAAGCACCTTCTAACGAATCATAATGCGGCTGGTAGAAACAAAAGTTGTCAGCAAGTTCTCTGCGGACTATCAATTCCTCCAAGAATGCATCAACGGCCTTCCAAAAAACATTAACAACTACCGATTAGGTTCCATTAACAAATTGTGGGAATGATTCTTACATTAATTAACACAGTTTGCATGAGTCAGCAGTTACGCTACATCTAACATAAATATATGATGTACATAGACATCCGAAGCCACACACACCTGAGGATAAAGCTTGCGAACATCACGGACCTCCAAGGCACATCGCTGAGCGGATATCTGCCCAAAGTGCAAATAAGGGGAGAGGCCAGACAATGCTTTGGGTTTCAATGGATTATTCCTGTCTGTACAGTAAGTCTTCAATCTTGCTGTCAAAAAACCAGTTTTATTCCCTTTTAGTACTTCTAATGCAGCCTGCTCTCCAGGCTCACACCATTCAAGTTCTGGAACTTCTGCACCTTCCCTGATAATATAGTTCAACAACATTGAGCTCAAACTATAGAAGGAATCTAATTGAATTCAACAGGAGATAAATTGCACCTTACAACATCCGTAATGATTTTGTCCCACTGTACAGTATTATTGGATGAATCCCATGTTCGTCTAGGAGGTGTGAGTTCAGGAAAATCAATCAAATACTCGGGAAGTTTTTTGTTGATCTTGCCCCTTATCGTCCTAGCTCCGTACTCCAGTTTCTCTGATGCCACCCAAACAGGCACTACATTATGCGCATCAACTTCATGAACTGTAACTGATTCATTCACCCTCTTGCAGATTTCTTCTTTCCATTGTCGAACCTCCCGTAGTGGCGAGAAGTCTGTAACTAAAAGTGAAGCTCCGCACTCTTTAAGAAAACTTGGAATTGTGTCCACAGCCTCACCCTATTAATTACATGAACGAAAACACTCATTAATACAGCCCAACAAAATTTCTTAGTTCCTTCAACTTCATCTATAAATGGAGATATTAGATTACAGATATGCTCAACATTTAACATTACTCAAGACATAAAGAAAGTTACTGAAAATTTTCATATTACTAAAGTAGTAGTCAAAATGCTACAATGTCCAGTACATATGTAGTCGTAAAAGAATCCAAGAACAATAAGTTTCTTTCTTTTACTGCACTTTTCCTGGTCCTCAGGAGTAAACAAAAGTAGGCTCACGTGAGGCGAGGTAAATCTGTCTCGTCTCTGGACTCGACACCACTGATTAATCACGTCGTTTAGGAATAGTTTTTTATGGAAACAGACTTATACTATGAGTTCCAGGTGGTTAAAGTATAATCATGGGTAACAAAAATTCAAGTAGTCGATTGTAACATACTGAAAACTAGTCATTTACCCCAGCTTAGACCTTTCTCATTCATGACATGCATATATCAATATGTATGCAGATAAAAAGTGCTTACACGATTACACCTAACCACTTGTGTTGGCTATCTGTATGCTAGTGCTTAACTGTACCAAGCCAAACCAGTTTCAGATAAAAGAAGTTCAATATGCAAGAAGCAGCAACAGAAACCACAAGGAAGCATTTTTTACGATGCTTGCTTGAGGTATACCTCTAAGTCTCTAACCATTTCATCACCATTACAAGAAATACCACCTACTTTACCATAACACTCCCTAAAAAGAACTAGCATAGCACAATTCATCAATCCACAACTCCACCAAAGTTAAAGAAACTGATCTTTATCCAAATTGAGCAAAATGGTCACAGCACAATGTATAAAAAACCGATCTTTTCCAAATTGAGCAAAATGGGATTAACCTGGAACAGGAAAAAGGGGATATTCAGAGTGGATTGAAGATGAGAATGCAAGCTTTTGAGGCCTCGAAGCATGAACCCCAATTGGCGTGCTTTAGCGCCCTTAAACTGATGGAACAAGTTGAAAGCAATTGCAACAGGCACATTCAATTCGTTAGCCTGATGAATAGCGTGAATCAACGCCCAATTGTCCTTGACCCGTTGATCCCTGAACATCCAGTACACTACTGGACCGTTCGCGTTCTTCTGATCAAGTGCCCGTTGTAGGATCCGGATTCGACCCGGCTGTATGGCAGCAATCGAGGCAAAAGACGACATCGTTTTGGTCAAATGGTAAGAAGTTTGGGAAATCGAATTTAGGGATTTGTTTGTGGGAAGGGAAATGGAGGGAAACTAAATAGTTAGTTACTGACTATTTGGAATATTATGAGAGTTGAATCGTTTGAATGGGTGAATAGTTACTAAATTGAAGTTGGATGGTTAAAATTAATGTTGGATTTAGAATTATAGTGATATAATGTATTGTAGATTTGTTATATACATTGTGTAAGAGATAAATAAATGGTTTGAATGAGTATTGTAGTTATTTTATATAGGTCGTGTAAAAAATAAATGATTGGTGTAAGAGATAGATGATTGATTTGAATGGATATTATAAGTTTATTATGTAAGTTGTGTAATAGATAAAAGATTAATTTAAATGTTTGATATTAATTACATTTAGATGGACACAATTTAAATGGATATCAAACACAAAAATAATTTTTGATAAATTCAAGTGACGTACCTTCGTTACCATTTGTGATGAAGAGAGGGACACGACTCATGGTTATGGTGCATGGATTTTGATGACTTTTTGTCATGTTCACTTCTCATTTATTGTAACTTGCAAGTCAAGTCGAATCTGATCACTCGTGAACAAACCATCTCCTTCAAACTCTTTGATTTCATCATTGTTTGTGGCGTTTTAGACTCGTCATAGTTTTGACGTTTGTTATAGACACTTTTTCGAATTCGACATGCGTTAAAAATATTTCTACTTATTGGATGTTGCTCGTGATTATGGTGCGTGGATTTTATTATGTTGACTCCGATGAGTATTAAAAAGATCATCTTCCTGAACTCAATAATTTTATTGTTATTTGCGGTTTTTTTAATTCATGTTATTATTTTGAGATCGATTCTAGAGGTTTTTCGAAATCCAACATATCGTGAAAAGATAATTTTGTTTGTTGGATTGGATTTTGATGACATGTTGACTTTTACTTGTTTTGTTTTGTTTAAACACACACTCATTTTGTTGGAGGTAGTTGTTGTTTGTGACATTTTAGATTCGTGTTTATATATTGACGTAGAGAAGCTTACAAATTATTTATGGATTCTAATAAATCCCAAGATTACGCATATTTTATTCATATTATTATAAATACACATTTCATAAAAATAATATTTACTAAAATATACTTATTGTAAATTTTCATTATCTACGACTATTTATTACACTTTGATGCCAAGAAAATGACTTTTATGATTATTTTCTCTTTAAAATTTTTGATATCTGAATGACTTTTTTTTAACATATAAATATTTATATATACCCCATACTATTTCATTATTTGGATGATAATATATTTAATTTGGGTGTCTCAGCGTGCATTTTCAATAGAGGTTCTTTGTAGCATTCGTGCTAGAGCGTATTCATTCGTCACTTCGCATTATAGGTAATCTATTCTTAGTGCAATATTACACCGATAGTTTTTGTCTTTTTTTAAGATTAATGACATCGATAGATTAAGTATATAATTTGTTCTTTGTTGTTTCTGGTATGTTTCATCATTTATATATATGTCTAATATAAAACAACATTACCTGAAATATTCTATGGCCCTGAATTTTGTTTCATGACTATCATTTAATCTTGTTGAGTGTATGAGATCTAAAAGGATTTGTGAATAGTGAGATGTCAACTACTTAACCATATCGATTGGATTGGAATGGATCCGGTACTTAATTAGAGACCATTCAACACAAAACTTTAGATCCACATTGGATCATGATCCAGTCAATATGGATGATCCAATTTGAATTCATGTTTCTACCCTTTTACAAAACAGAAACAACTCACTTTTTCATATTAATGTACTTGGCTTTGTTTTTAAATTTCTTTCAATTCACTTTAGAACAAAATAAGCTTTAGCAATGAAATATTCATTTTGGTGATATGTACAATTGTTGTTTAATCAGGGTCACCATGTCAATACGATCATTTCATCGTCATTTGTATTTGAAAATGATTAAAAGAATAAAATTATTTTCACATAGTAAAACATATAAAATTAGTAACTTTAATATTTTGTAATTTCAATATTATTTCCTTCCATTTCTCTAGTCAAATCATTTTTAATTGGTCATTAAAATATAATTTAATTTCTAAGATTTAGATAAAATCTTATTTATCATTTATTAGTAAAATTTCAACTTATGGTCAATCAGTGTGTAATATTTAGTTGGTCATTAAAATATAATTTGATTTCTAAGCTATAAATAAAATCACATTTATTGTTTATTATTAGTAAAATTTCAACTTATGGTAAATAATTAATTAAACAATTGTATTGAATATGATCATTTCATCATCATTTGTATTTGAAAATGATTAAAATAATAAAATTATTTTCACTTAGTATATAAAATTAGTAGCTTTAATATTTTAATTTCAATAATGTTTCCTTCCATTTCTCTAGTATTTGTAGTTGGTCATTAAAATATAATTTGATTTCTAAGCTTTAGATAAAATCATATTTAACATTTATTAGTAAACTTTCAACTTATGGTTAATCAGTATGTAATATTTACTTGGTCATTAAAATATAATTTGATTTCTAAGCTATATATAAAATCACATTTATTGTTTATTATTAGTAAAATTTCAACTTATGGTAAATGAATATTTAAACAATTGTATTGAAAAATTATTCATTATACATTCTTTTTTTTAAGTGAAAATAATGGAATTGCAATATACATTCATTTAATTGAAGCTTACCAGTTGAACTATATATATACAAGCTACAATAACTAAACAATACAACAATACCAAAGTCATTACTATACATTCACTACGAAGTACAATAGCTATTTTTCTTCAATTTTGAATTGCAGGTATTTGAGTGAAATAACTATATATAGTACTTTGAATTTGACGTGGAGTATCCATTCATTCATATATGTTTTTTTCCAAAATATTAAACTTATTTTATGCTTAGCATCATAAGGTGTTTCATACATCGACTTTTCTTAATCTTACCGAAACAAGGTGGTTTGGTAAACCTTCACCTTAATTTTGTTAGTCACCTACTCACCTTATAAGGTAGTTTGATACAAATGAAAAAATGGCACGGGTTTATAAATATATTTGTGATTGGTTTTGTTTCAATGGGTGATCTTTCTTTTAAGCTTATTATGTACCTCAACAATTACTTTTTCTTGAAACGGTTAAAGGGGGACTCGAACCCCCCGACCTATTGATTGGAGATGAAGCGTTTTACCAACTGAGCTGCACTTCGTTGTCATTACGTACTTCAAGAATAATTTTACATTTCTTACATTAAATTAAAAATGTAAATTGTTTCTATCAATATTTCGAATAATGCAGGTTTCGAGTTAATCAAGATGATGACGAACTTCTTATCATCCCCGTTTAAGCCATCAGTGAGTACCACCTTACCAACTAGGATCACCAACATGAATCGGTCCATCAACCCGCAACAATCTGACAAGGTAGTATTCATACTTGGTACTACTGCTTCGGGAAAAACGCGCTTGTCAGTGGACTTAGCTGGTTGTTTTAATGGTGAAGTTATCAATTCCGACTGCATGCAAGTATACAAAGGCCTCGACATTGCATCCAACAAGGTCACTCGTGAGGAATGTCGTGGTGTACCACATCATTTACTAGGATTTGTAGACCCCAATGAGGACTTCACGACTCAAGATTTCGTGCATCATGCATCTCGTGCGGTCAACAATATAGTACAAAGGGGTAAGTTGCCTATCATTGCCGGAGGGTCTAATTATTGGGTAAAAGCCCTAGCAAATGATGACATTCGGTTTCGTGATATGTACAAATGTTGCTTTATATGGGTCGACGTGGAAATGCCGGTTTTGCATGACTATGTTGCAAAAAGGGTTGATCGGATGGTTGCAGGTGGTCTCGTGGAAGAGGGTAGAGACTTTTTCAACCCGTCGGGTGATTATTGTCGTGGTGTTAGAAGATCAATCGGTGTACCTGAGTTGCATTGGTATTATAAGAATGAAGCAATTGCTAGTGATTATGCCAAGGATGAGCTCCTTGAGTGGGCAATTGACAAAATTAAGTCAAACACATGTGATTTAACATGTTATCAGTATAAAAACATTTTAGAGCTCAAGAACCTGCTTAAGTGGAAAGTGCATCGTCTCAATGCTACCGAGGTGCTTATCAAAAGTGGTAATGAGGCGGATGAAGCTTGGAAGAGGTTGGTGTCAGGACCGGTCATGGACATTGTGGATGCATTCCTCCAGGGGGACATACAAGTTTGATGGGTTTAATATATGCTACAACATGATATTATGTCGTACAACAAACTAAATCATGATGAGGCAAAACAACGTGTTGTACCATATAAAAGACCAGTTTCATGTTATTTCTAAGTACTATGTTTGTTTTTCTTTTCTTCTAACATTCCAGTAATTTGTTTTGCTTTCTAATTTCACATCTCCCTCAATCAAATGAATAACTTCTCATTTATAATTTGTATATCAACAAGTCTACGTGTTTGATGTTATTTATAAGATGAATAAGTGAAAGCGATTTTTTAATCGAAAATAGTATAATGTATTGGAAGGGGCAATGAGAAGTTTAATGTTGGATATCCCACGCGATTCAGAAAGACACAATGTTATATGTCGAATGGAGCGCATCACCCTGTGTGTTACTATAATGGGATAATACCACAAAAGAATTAAAAACATAAATATGTCGATCATATGATGAAAAGATTGAATGGTTAAGATTTAACCTATTACATATCCAAGGGTTAAAGTTCAAACATAATTAAGTTGTCAATTCGAGACGGTGAAGTTTGTTTTTTTAGTTTGTGTAACTTCGATAATGACTTCAACCTTCAATTGATGTGGTTATATAGTGTTTCAGTATAAATTGAGGATATTTATCTCATTAGCATCATATTAGAAATCTTTTCTCTCACTCAATCGAATTTGAATCGAAATGGATGATGGATTGAGAATTCTTACTGAATCTTTGTTGAAGGATTCTATTATTGTGTTGTGCCAGTGAGATCAACTATTTGGTGGTATAGAATTCGTGCACGCAACATGATTTAAAATTAAAAAGAACATGGATATGAAGCATAATATGCACATTTAAGCCTATAGCGAACTTCATAGTTCGAAATCAAATTACAAATGTGAACTTTGTCTTTATGGAAACATTCAGACTGAAAAGAGAATGATCATCAACTCAGTATAACCACAAACAATGAGCCTAACACTAAAAAGAGAGTAAAATAACAACAGGCGTTTGTATATGATAATATGGATATTGTTCAAGAAATCTAACCATCTCAATTAGCTCAATCAAGCTAACAAAAATTCTAGAGCTCGACAAAAATAGTTGAATCATCTGCAAACTATGGAAATCGACAACTATAAAATAAGAACGTATTTACAATTTAGGTGACAAACATTCCACTCAACAAAGGAATTTGAATCAACAGAAACATGATGGAAAAGTAAAGCAGAAATATTCTCAGGGTCCTCAAATGGGTGCAAAGCAGAAACAAGAGCCTCCGGCTTGATCTTCAGGTACCATCCCTCCTCCTTTGCTCGTGTCAATGGCCTCTAATAGCCTCACAACTTGATCCATTTCAGGCCTTTTATCTAGGTTGGCATCCCAACAACTCTTAATGATGCTTGAGAATGATTTGGGACAACATCTTGGAATCTTAGGCAGCAATTTATGTTTAACAACAGCGTAGGAACCTTCATCATCCACGTGAAGTACGTCACAACAATATATTTCCCACAAGCATATTCCAAAACTATAGACGTCACACTTCCTATCATAGAGCTTCTTGCAGTCTAGTGCCTCCGGGCTCATATAGCCAAGGGACGTTCTAGTTGTCATGTCCATGGGATTCTGTTCTTCAACATAAGCCACGCCAAAACTAGCAATTTTCAACGACTTGTTTTCATCTAACAACATGTTTTCAACCTTAACACCGCGATGCATTATATTTTTAGAATGCAGATAGCTAAGTCCTCTAGCCAAATCCAACGCGAATTGGACACAACTTTAAAGGCAAGCTTCTTATTCTTGTTCTTTTTCAAGTGGTTCTCTAGTGTCCCTCCAGGAAGAAACTCCACGACGACACAATATTCCCTCGATCGAACTTTTGTGTGACCCTCCGAAGGGGTTCTGTTAGGTATTTTCAATTGCGAAGTACCCATGGAAGCACCAATAAATTTGGTAACATGTGGGTGATCGACCTTGTTCCAAACCGCAACCTCCTGCTCAAACGATGACATATATGCATCATTTTGAGTGGCTTTGGACATATCATCATCTATCCAATCCAATAGCTTCACTGCAACATCTTGGTTATTATAAGTACCCCGATAAACGGTCTTAGAGATCCCCCGAACGATGCACTCGTGTATTTTCAACTTGGAAGGATCAATCTCCCCCGATCTCTGGTTATTTTTAGAGCAGACCCGATGGCTCAGAAGCCTCACAAGTTGAGCATCTGTATTGGTCCTTTCAACCTTAACTTTGCTGCTTTCGTTCTCGTTTGTAGACCAAACCCGATGGCTCATAAGCCTATCAAGGTGAGCATCCATACTCTTCAAATCAATCTTATCTTTGCTGCTAGTGCTTCTTTCGCCTAAAGATTTGCCACTTAAACTCCCAGAGCCCGTTGATTTTGAACAATCTACACTGCCATCACTGATCCCGTTCATTGTTGTATCCATGATGTTGCAGACCAAAGAAAAGATCAAACAAGAGGCGAAAAAAGTGAAGAGAATCAATTTAATCAAGAAACTCTCGTAAAATGGCAGAGCTTTTGTAATCCGTGAACATGAAGAATGAATGAAATCAGATATGAAATAGAGCTGCTTCTAATATGTTAATCAATTAAATGTGTGATCATAATGCTAATGGAAACAGGAACTGGAAATTAGAACAAGAAGAAAAAAATTGAAAATTTCAAACCTAATCGGATCCAACAAACTGAACAACGACCAGCCTATTGATATGGAAAAGAAATAGTCTCATGTACAGATACTACTCTTTCCACTATATATAGACTAACATTTGTTAACACGCATGTTACAATTTCAGAGCTAAAATCCCATTATTGAGCTCCAACCTACTGCGCGCATATTGAATTAAGTAATTATAATAAAGAATTTGTAATTGAAATGCAAATTAAACTTCAAAAATAAAAGAGGGAAAATTATGTTATCGAATAAGTAAGATGAGTGAATAAGATTTAACTTGAATTGAAAATTCAATTATGGTTATAGTTTATTATATTACTTTAATTTAATTAACTTGAATTAGGAACCGAATTCCTACTCGAAAATCATTAAAACACGAATAATATAATCTCGCAGAAACTTCTCATTCAATTTTATAAACATAACATTTGCTCTTGATTTTATTTTAAAAGGTAGTTTTCTTTGCCGTGTTATATCTCAATTCACTCGTTTAAATAACAATTAAGGTGATGTAGGGTTAGGATCGACAATTTCTTTTTATGATAATTCATTTTGTAATTAGAAGAACATTCAATATTTATAGGTGAAAAAATAGTGCATGGGATGAATTTAATAAATTGAATAACAATAATTCCATTTGGCAGAAGAAATTTGAAGATTTATTCACTACTTCTTAATTTGAAGAGATGATAAATAGATGGGATGTTCTACGATTCGGTAGACTTTCGTCCTGCCTAACAACAAGCAGTAAATTAAAAAAATTAATATATTTATACCTTTACATTTCAAAATACTAATAAAAAATAGGTAATTTTAAAAGAATATTTTTTTATTTTTAAAAATATATTACAAGGTAAATTTGTTTTTTTTATTAATAGTTATATTTTTCTAATTTATATATTTACAAGGAGAAATGAATATTGGGTGATCGCCTTACCGAACCCCATCGCCCTTTCGCCTTATGAATATATAAATCAGAAAAATATAACTATTAATAAAAAAATTTAAATTTACCTTCTACTATATTTTTAGAAATAAAACAATAATATCTTAAAATTATCCATTTTTTTAGTATGTTGAAATGTAAATAAATAAATAAGTATATATATATATATATAAATCTCCAAGTATTTTTGTCTAAGCACAACCACATTGTCCCATATTTCCATTAGCCACCATGGATTTGGTTTGTTGCTCGACAAATTCATCATTTCTTCAAAATTGAGTACTATTGGGCACTCTGGAATAATTTTTGAAAGAATCTGAACTCTGGAATAGAAGGAAGAAAGGGATTGAAGTTTAAAGTTCATTTTTGGAACCAACTGAAGCTTGACCTTCATCGTGCAGGTGTCAGAAAGATAACAAGTCTTCTTGCTTTCGTAGTGTATAAAATCACTATTTTTTATATGCTCACGATAATTAATGTTATAATTTAATCAAAAGTGCAGATTCTAATATATCAGCTAATATTACTTAATAAATTGTAAATAAGCACGTACACCAGAGTCATAGTAAAGCTTACTATAACTTCGAAGTCTGCTATGCATATTTTTTGTCCATGAATAAGATCTCATCCTGAAAAAATAAACGGAAAAAGAAAAACAAGCCCTGCTATGCCGAATGCCTCATATAATCAGTAGACTTTGTGGTTATTTAATCAATTCAGAGACTTACTTGAAAAATTAGAATTTGATGCAACTTGTATAAATCAAAATTATAAGATCTTGGTCAAGAATGAATAAATAAATAAACAAACATACTTGAAAGCTAGTTGTGTATAACTCAACTCTATAATGACATATTTAGGCTGTCATTTAAAATAATCGTTTCCTGAATCATGTTGGTTACTTTGAGGCTATAGAACATCCAAGGCGAAGAGAATTTGACCAGCCTCTTTGTACAGGTAACTATAAAGAAGATATTTGTGAATTTCAGGATCAATGCATTTCAAAGAATTAACAGACGCATCATCTAAATAATAACACATGAAACTCGTCCAAAACAACGACATTACCAGGATGTGAGAGCAGCAGTTGTTCTAGCTTGGCTGGAACTACCTAATCGAGTAACACGTCAATCGCATAAAACATTTAGCCAAGATTCTCATTACTCGAAACCCACAACATCAAACTGTGTCATTTTTCGATATTTTCATACACCTCATTGATAACATGTGGTACTTACACGATCGACATACAAATATTGATTCATGCATAACCTTCTATCAACCCCTTCTTGCTATCTTTGATAAACCATTCCAACCCTTCCGGTGCAACCGAACTCAAATCCCAACCTTTCCATTGCTGCACCGAAGCTGCAAATAATCTAATTATAAATATCAGTATGAACTTGAGCCAAAAAATTGTGGTAGAGATCACATGAGATTCTTTAAGACACTCAAATTACTTCTTTACAAACGTCCTAGTTCCTTAATCTCACCAAAAGGCTGAAAATGAAAAGCCACAGGTCAAGATAAGGTATATACTGCGGATGCAGCTTCTTCATTTACCCTCACCTCTTCGGGTTAGTTTGATACGTTCCCCTGGGGCCTGGACCAAGACATTGTCTCTTTTCACCAATTTGATGTGTCTGTGCCTTTCAATATATAAGCAAATATACAAGGTTAGTTACAGAGAAAAGAAAGTGTCAAAGATTACAAGCTAAAAACAGACTAAGACTAAACCCACTATGTAACAGAAGTGGGAGTACAGGCCTTGATAGCAGGCTGTTCTGTTTCTACGTTTACATACCCCCGCAAGCGCAGCGTCGGATTGGGCAAAACGCGAAGCTTGGTACGAAACGTGAAGAAGAGAGGCCTAGTAACACTCTTGGTGAAAACATCCGCAACATTAAGTTCGGTTGGAAC
>JAYMSP010002403.1:0-24524 GCA_036897095.1 Plantago elongata
AAAAATTCTCGTAGAATCGAGAATGAAGTTTTCATTCTGTACATGCTAGATCATGAATTAGTAACTGCATTCCATTTTAAAAAGAAAATGTAAATAAAACATATTCATCTAAGTGCAGGAAGTAAATGCGAGTTGTGTGACGAATTAAAATGTAATATATGAAGTCGAATTTAAGAACGTATGATAGGATAGTAGTATAGTTTAATAAATAAAAAAATGAAGAAGAAAGTCGTATCTTGCTTTCCGGGCTGTTTAAATTTGAGTTCTTCCATAACCTTGGAAAAAGTCTATTTGTCATCACTCTAGCTATAATCTCTATCTCTCTCCTTTGAATTTCCACATTTTGACTTTCTCATTAACACACTCCTTGAACACATAACCACCCATATATAACACCTTATCTCACAACCTTCTCCCCATAACGTTCATTACTTTTCCATTTTTTCATCTCACTACTAAAAACCACTATATATCCTCTTGGAACAACTACTACTACTACATCTTCCATTTCGAATTCATTCGTATATCAATCATTACATAGTCAGAAATGGAAACTGCCTATGAGATTGAAATCCCGTGTTACTTTATATGTCCGATATCGATGCAACTTATGAAGGACCCCGTAACGGTTGCAACGGGGATAACTTACGACCGCGAAAGCATCGAGAAGTGGCTGTTTACGTGCAAGAGCGCTTCGTGCCCCGTGACAAAGCAGGACCTTTTAGAAACCGATTTGACCCCGAACCTGACGCTCCGGAGGCTCATCCAGGCCTGGTGCACCCTCAACGCGCACGAAAGGATCCCAACTCCGAAAGCTCCAGTCGATAAAATACAGATTGCGAAGCTTCTAAACGACGCGAAGAAATCGCAGCAATCGCAAATGTTCTGCCTAAACAGGCTGAGGTCGATAGTTCATCGTGATGATCGTAGTAAGAACTATCTACAGCAATCTGCTGGAGCAGTCGAGTTTCTCTTGTCCGTTTTGGCATTGAAAAATGATTCGAATTCGAGAGACGAAGCGTTGAGCATTTTGCAGCGGATTGAGCTTTCGGAGTCGGATATGAAGAAGTTCCTATCCGATGATGGTAAGATCTTGGAAGTGTTAGTTGAAGTGTTAGAGAACGGGAACTGCCAGGCTAGAGCAAATGCGGTTATCTTGTTGAAGTCTATTTACAGCGTGGCTGATCCGGCTCAGTTGATCGGGTCCAAATCGGGTTTGTTTGTTCAAATAGTCAGGATTTTGAATGAGAACTTGGTGTCTAGTCAAGCAATGAAGGCTGCATTGAAGTTACTCGTTGAGGTTTGTCCTTGGGGGAGGAACCGGATTAAGGCGGTCGAAGCCGGGGCAGTTACGGCATTGGTCGAGTTGCTTCTAGAAGTTACCGATAGGCGGTCTTCCGAGCTTGTCTTGATCGTGTTGGATCAGCTTTGTAGCTGCGCGGATGGACGTGCGGAGCTTTTAAGGCACGCGGCGGGATTGGCCGTGGTTTCGAAGAAAATACTTAGGGTTTCACACGTGGCGAGTGAGAGGGCGGTGAGGATTATCTCGTCGATTTCGAAGTATTCGGGGAGTTCTAGGGTTTTGCAAGAGATGTTGCAAGTTGGGGTTGTGACAAAGTTGTGTTTGGTTTTGCAAGTGGAGAGTAGTGAAAAGACCAAGGAGAGGGCTAAGGAGGTCTTGAAGTTGCATTCTAGGGTTTGGAAGGATGCTTCTTGTATTCCATCGCATTTGATTACATCTTATCCTTCATAATTCATAGATTTTGTTCTTTTTTACTCTTTCTAGATGTGGTTTAGGATCTTGATTAAATTGTCGATGATTTTAACGACAAGCAAATGCTTGATTAGGGAAACAAAATGTATATTGTTACTAGTATTAATTGATCATTCTAAAGCAAATTCACAAGATATGTGTTTGATCATCATATGTTGTTTTGTTTACTTCTCCTTGTTTTCTCATGAGCAAATAAATTAACTAAGGAATCAAAGGCAACATGTGCCTCGATCTCTACATTCCACATATGATCTTGCTGGAGTATGTCTGAAAACTCAGTTTTGAAATAATATTTGTTATCAAGTCAATCCTATCTAATTTGTATCTCTATAGGTGAGGGATTCAAAATTTAGAAGAGTGGTGGCAATGACATTACCGAAAGATGTAGGAGTTAAAATTGATAAAGGTTTTGTTTTTTTCAACTAAAATATTTTTGTTCAGATCGTTTTAATTAATCTTGTATTGTGCTAATTTAGATTTTAGAAATAATTTTTTTTACCAAGTTATGAATTAGATTGATATATTATTGATCATAGATCTACATGATAGGGTTTCAAAAGGGACATGATTAGATTGAGAAAATTGAATCTTTGATTTGATTCACTCGTAGCAGATTGATCCACACGAATCCACATACATGCTAACATGCATTTGATTGGTAATGCACGAGCAATATTAAAATTGGTTCTCCATAGAAAAGTTGAAAATAAAAATTACCTATACCACCCTATTGAATACTCTAATAGCATATAATCAGTTCCTCGCATTCGTTACCGGCATAAACTTATTTGAAGAAGCCAATGAAGTGAAGAGTTAGTATAGGACTGCGAAGATTCGAATGGAGGTGGGCGTAAGCCAGTAGCTCGTATACAAATAATTAAATTATATTTAAATTAAAAATTTAAATTTATTGACTGTGAAAAAGTAGTTTCATATATACTATTCAATAATTTCATCCGATCCTGACTTGCACATGAAAATTTATGTAATTACATTTATTTTTTATATTTGAACGAAAATTATATGTGAAACATCTATATTTATATATATTTTCTTAGCGAAAGAATTGTGCCGTGCATGCACATTCCTGACCTCCTTGTAAAAACTATAAAAAAAAGAAACTATATTCGTTCATATGGATCCATTAATTCATTCGCGATTCTAGCATATCAAATTCAACTCGACCTTAATTACCGACCTAAAATAACCCAAGCCACAATGGCACTCTTAAATTTTGAATTCCTAATCCCGCATCTAAGACTATCTCCACTAGCCTTGCAACAATGGGTTGCAACGTTGGTGGAACTCTGGCTCTAATCCTGTTCCAACAGGGTTGGAGCCAGCGTCCCCGTGTTGGGACGCTGGGATGAGTCCCAAAATTTATGGAACTCGTCCCAGCACCAAAATCATATTTTTACTATTTTTTATTTTTTTATTCTTTTCTTTTTTCATTGTTTAATCATTTTTGTTTTTTTACTTTCATTTTTCTTATTTCATTACTACAAATATAATAATCATATAAATAATAATATAAAATAAATTATACATTATTTCTATAATATTAAAGACATATTATTTGATTTAAAATCGCACTAGTAGAAAAGATATACATGCTTGAAAAAACACGCTTTTAAAAAAAAATACATAAAAACGCGCTTGATGGAGTAATGCACCTAGATCATACAATTTCTATTTTCAATGAATAAATATAAAAATATACTAGTGTAATTTTATTATAATTAATTAATAACATTTAAAATCAATTCAATAATAACGTTTGAAAGAAATGAGAAAAGAAAATGAAATGAATATTTAAGTTTGAAAGAAATATTAAAATAAAACAGATTTTAAGACTCACTATTGAAATAATGAATTGTGCAAAGTCGCAAAGTGAGTTGCAGTGAATGAAATGTTAACGTGGCAGGAATTTTGGGACCAAGTGAGTTGCAGTGAATGAAATGTTAACGTGGCAGTGATTTTGGGACCGAGTGAGTTGCACTATGAAGATGGTGTAAGTATCCTTTACTATGGTTAGAGCGGATAAATGCTAGAAAGTTACTCTTAAAGAATCTTAAATTCTCTGCATTTGTGACCAATGAGCCTGATTTTACATGATAAAGCGCGATAGAATGGCGGTGATGATTTGCAAATTTTCAACTATGGGAGGATGAATGTTACGTTCAATGTATATATCACACCGTGTGAAATCCAAATTCACCTGATTCTGACTATGTTGAGTACTACCATACCATTTATATGTTTGGCATGTGATTTATTTTCCATGCAAGTCGTGACATGACCTTTAATAACCATTATATAATGCCGTAATTATTTACCAATTTTTTTAGTCCTATTTGTCAAAGAGCGACAAGTTACTAAAATCCATCTGATTATACCACTACAAGTGTCCTGTCATGTCATTTTCGAGGTCATATATACAATATATATGTACAAATATGAAAGTCGTTTTACAATAATTATAGAGTTGAATGTTTCGGGATGATAGTTGAATTGTCTAGAGAGGACTTATACAATGTGGGCTTTATGTATAGTAACATTAATTTCTACAATAAAACCTTCATCTGCAACTTGAACTAACTACTAGTGGATGGATGCACATTCAATCCATCAATCTGGCAGTAGTTTCTTTTAGGTATGCGACGATTGAAGAATTAGCAGGCTATAGCTGGGTCATACATGATGCATGTTGCCATTTATGGAATTCACTAGTGGATGGGCCCACCAGATACGCACATCTCCCAAACAATTTTCCTAATAAATCAGATTATATTTTGCATTCCGACCCGACTACCCGAGTTCAATATGTACAAGTAGACTCGGATCATTTACAACCTTAACTTGAGTTACTTCGTTCAGAGTGTGTATTTTCTAGTTGTTATCGGATTCATGACACTTGTATGATTAGTTGAATTATTTCCTATATTGTTTAAATCAAACTTTTATTCTCAAACACATGCACAAGTATGCCCATACTACATATACAACTTAGACAAGTAAGAAATAAATTATAATTAAGTCGAGTTGAACATGACTAAACTGCACTGAACTGAACTGGATTGAATTAAACTAACCGAAGTGATTTTCAATTGAAGAAAATACATCCTTATTCACAATATATTTCAGGACTTAATTTGCTTACCGAAGTGATATCCTGGTTGTTTGATTTGTAATTCAATAATTTCTTACTATCTTTGTGATTTGCATACAATTGGGCAGGTTCAATTTGTCTAATAAAAGAGAAAGAGTTTATTTTTTAGTCTGCTCTAAATTTAGAAAATATTTGAATAAAACTAAAATTATTTAAACTCATCACTTCTTTACAATACACAAGTAAATTTTATGATAAACGGTCTCTATATAGAGACAGAACAATGTTAACAAATAAAATACCCATGTTATTAATAATAACACTCATGTTCTCAACATTGAATTTTTTTTTCATATTACAAGAAGACTTATTTTAATGTGGGTGTTTTGATTAATAACATTTTTTTATCTGAAACGGTTAAAATTTTATTAATATAAACGCACACATAAAATATGCTTATGCATCAACATTACAAAGGAAAAATGAACCATCCGAACCATAATCACCAAAACAAGTCTATGTCTCTAACCCAACTCTAAAACGTTCACCAAAATACAAATGAGAAACCATCAACACAAAGCGAAACCTCAAAACTAAATGTAAACCACCAATAGCTAGATCGAATAGCTTTATCTTCATTGTACGGGATAAGTGTGCATCACCAAGACCATGTAAAGTACAATTCCACAAAGAAAAAACAACCTCAAGATATTTAAGGTTAAATTGTAATTGTTTAACCACTCGAGTCCCCAAAGATATTTTAATTAATAACATGAATGTTTTTATTGATAACATGATCCGTCTCTACATAAATATCGTCTCTCATGATACTTTGTATAATAATACATAATGAGCGTACATACGAATTAGATTTTCTACTCCAATTTATTAACTAAGGTTGTATTCTCTTTAACTGAGATTTAATGAACTGAATTAAACTGGACTGGACTGAAGTAAAGTATAAATTATAACTTAGTCGAACTGAACTGAAACGATCCTCAATTAAAAAGAACACAGCCTAATTTACATCTTAATTTTTAAAACGGAATGGATTTTTTTTAATTTTACTTTATATATAAGAACTATAAGATGTGAACGGCATTTATACTGATGACATTGAATGTTATCACGATCCATTAATTCATACGGGCTCACTTCTCTAGAAACCGCGACAATCAATACTTTAGATATAATATACTGCTTCGTGAATATTAATTTTATTCCATCAAGGTTGAAATTCAATGCTACATGCCATGATCTTTTTGGGAAATCTAATCTGTTCAATGTAAAATTTCCAGACAGAGTGACATTAATTTCTAAAGTTACTAGCGCTAGCTGTGGAAAGGTAATTTGCCCTTTCCTTCTACGTCAACAGATATAGTAGTATTGGAGGGAGTACTATTTTCATTCTCGGAATGTTACCAATGTTTTCTTTAAACCCAAATAACAACTCTGTTAAAATGTAATTATCGATCGTCAATTATACACTTTTAACATTTTTACGATATGTAGATAACTATGAGACTGATTGTATAGAATTTGAGTGTCCTTTCTTCAATTGAAATTGAGTTTTTTTTGTGTACAAAATGTTCTATTTGAATGAGAAAATTATCGTTCTAGCAGTATAACAAACATGACCTATATGATAACATAGAAGTCGGGTCATGCGATTTCCATGAATATTTTCTAATTAAGTTGATCTGCCCTACCGTTGATCTCTCGAAAGGCTAGTGTACTAAATGTCACATGCATAACATAACCACTAGGACAGCCGTAGCTAATCTTTGAAAATGGTCAAGTGATCGATTAATGCAAATTGTGACATGTAAATTGCTATAAGTTATAAGAGTACAGTCAAAATGTAACACCTCACTCATGACCTCAACTATGATTGTGACATGTATATTTGGTCGTCTTTAGTAGTATCTTTTTAAATATATGTCATGAAATTCATGGTGAAATCCTTATAGGAATTTATCAAGAGCAGCCACTTGCACTTCTTAATTTGACCGTAGTTATAATTTGATGCGGACTTTTAAACTGTTTACCTGTATCCACGGATTATTAGCACCGATATCAATATAACCGTTACTCGCCAATTGTTTGTCTACTTGTTTGTTGGAGGTAAGAGTAGGTTTTATTCCACTTAAATTTACTCCAGTTCAATTTCCTTCAATTCAATTCTATTTAATTCTACTTAGTTTTAATTTAAATTTATTTTAGTTCAGTTCAGTAAATTTCAGTTGAAAAGAACATAATTTAAGAATATGTTATCTTTAACTGAAAACTAATTCAGTTTAATTAAGTTAAATTCTATTCGTACAGTTTTAGTTGAAGAGAACAGAGGCTAAAAATATATCTTAGAAACTAGTTTAGTTTAATTTAGTTCAGATCTATTCATTATGTTCATTAAATTTTACTTAAAGTGAATAGAGCCAAGACAAATTGACCACACTAAAGTTTAAGAAGAGAAAATATTTTATATACGAATTTAATGTTATTTGATTGATTTAAAATTATTATTTTAGTTAATTCTGTACAATTTTAGTTGAAGAGAACCGAGCCTAAAAATATATCTTAGAAACTAGTTTAGTTTAATTCAATTCAGTTCTATTCATTATATTCATTAAATTTTACTTAAAGTGAATAGAGCCAAGACAAATTGACCACACTAAAGTTTAAGAGGAGAAAATATTTTATATACGAATTTAATGTTATTTGGTTGATATTTAAAATAATTATTTTAGTTAATTGTGTATTTTAAGGAAAGGATAGTTATTTGGTTGATGAAAAAATTTAGTTAAAATTTTGGTTGTGGATATTACAAGCCAAACCATCTTTACTTTAATTAACGGATGGATAAGTCACTTTTTAAGGCTATTGCAAATTGGCAAATTGCAAATATAAATTTGAACTTTTTCCAAGTTTTAATATATAAAGTTGACATCTTTATCAATCGTCATTAGTCACAAGAAAACCCTGAAATATGATAGGAGATGGAAGTAAATTATCATACTGATTACTGCACACCAAATATGTAATTGTACACATATGTAATTGTACTGGTGTACACGTATAGACCTCTGCTAATTTTTCTAATTGTATGGTGATGAAGTATTGAATAAGACCTTCAGTAATTACCACAATAATTAATGTTATTCACAAGTCAACTTATATATATATATATACCTTTTGCACTTGGGATATCATTCTCTTTCTTAATTATGCACAATTACGTAAAAACGAGTAAATACCTCACCTGAAAAATCAAGTTTATTATAGTATCATATATACTCCAATCTGTGTCAAGATAAGCTAGTCGACTATCATCCACTAAGCTACGGAACATTTTCCTTTTTTTTCGAAGACAATTTTAGTAGAACGAGTAGTACGTATTGGACTCATCTACCTCTTAATTAAGACGCGATCAGGATATACGCCAAGAGTCGCACCAGTAGCTAATTTTGGAAAATGATGCAAGTGGAGCACGTACACTATCCACTGACCAGTTGGCTAGCTCCTTCGTTGAAGTAGTAACTAATTAATTTTATCAATCAATTTTCACGTACGTAGTCAAAGTCGATTGGGTTTCGAAAAGTCTGCAAACTACTTCATGTTTGGAACTATATCAAATTAAATTCTCAAAATGAATTTTGAGTATGACATAAAACAAATTAGAATGGAATATATATGTAGAAGAGTATATACTACATCAGAACCGGCTTTGGCAAAATGAAGCGTGGAAATTAAACGAGATTCTAATGGATTGATTGTGATGGAATCTAAGTGATCTTTTTCAATTGAAATTAAATTTTTTGTGTATAAAATATTCGATTTGAGTGGGAAATGACTGCTTCAGCGATTTGGGAATGGGACTAAATTTATTAACATTGGCAATTGTAATACCTCACTCATGAGCTTGTTATGATTGTGACATGCAAAATATTCAGTCGATAAATAATACTAATCAACTTATATATATAAACAAAAATCATGATGTTGATGATGAAACCTTGAAGAACTAATCGACTGCAGCCACTAGAACTCTATTGACCATCATCATTGACTACTACAATCTAAACTGTTTAATTTTATACACCATCACGGATTATCAGGAGTTTCAATACGACCGTTACTACACACTTTGTTGCAGTTCAATTACTTCTCCATATCTATCAATACGTTTCTTATAACAAATTACATTTATTCGTCATTTCATATTACAACTACATTTTTCCTAATATTTGACAACAGGAATACTTTCATTATTCAAAAATTAAATATAAAGTAAAAGACAATCAGAAACGATACACCAAAAACGTTAGAAACTATAAACAACTAGGCGACAAACAAATTCCCAACATTTTTCGTAGTACTATTTATTAAATCTCCACCTTCATGAGTCTTTATCAATACATCTTCCTAGCAGGTTATGTTTTCGATTCCATCCGAGTAGGCTTGTCAATGGGTTCAAACCGGTCCAATCCAAACCATTATATAGCATCCGGACTTAAAATCCGCAACCGACTCATACAATTTAAAACCGGAACCGGAACCGCTCTACTCTAAAACCAACTGGACCAGTTTCTTTTCTTCTGTCTAACGTTACTTCTTCTTCTCGCTTTTTCTTTCTTCTCTCTTTTTCTTCTTTTCTTATGTTCTTTCTTCTTCTTCTCTCTTTTCTTCTTCTTGCTTTTCTTCTGTTCCTTCCTCTTCTCTCTTTTCTTCTTCTCGCTTTTCTACTGTTATCTGTTCTTCTCGCTTTTCTTTTGTTCTTTCTTCTTCTCTCTTTTCTTCTGTTCTTTCCTCTTCTTCTCTCTTTTCTTCTGTTCTTTCTTTTTCTTCTCTCTTTTCTCCTGTTTCTTCTTTGCGAAACAGACTAATTGGCGATATTTAGAGACTTATTCGGATTCATCTTTCTACTCCGATCTAGTCAGCCTTACGTGTAAGTCTCCTATCTAATCGTCTAAATCTGAGATGGGTTGCTCGGGATTCTTCTAGACGATTTCTTATTCGGGGATGCGTGTTTGTGCTTCTGTAAAACTCAATTAGATGCTTTTTGAATTTGGGGATGAGATCGATGATGAAGATTTGGTGAATTTGGGGATGAGATCGGAAATTTCTTTTTTGGTCAAACCGGACCGGATCCGGCTTGGTTGGTGCGGTTTCTGACCGGTTACGGTCTCTACAATCAAAACCAGACCGGTCAGCTAGCTACCTTGTGGTTTGGGTTGAATTTTGTATGGGTTGGTGCAGTTTAGATCCATTGACAGAACTACATCCGAGTACAATCATATTCAGATGTAATTGGTTTTTATATTTAGTTTCTAAACCAAATATCAATGTTGTTAGTGAAACAAGCAAGTGCTAACTTAAATGTCAAAACGTCGACATAGTATCAAATAACCATCAACTCAAAAAAAGCCGTTTTTGAAAAAAAAAGCTCAAGATAAGCTGGTCTAAGACTATCCACCTCAATGCTCTTCCATACGCCTTTTTAAATTTTCTATTTCGACTTTTAATATTGTTTGTTTTTTGGCAGTTTTAACCTTTATCCATTTCGATATTAAGGTTGTGTTTGTAAATGCTTAAAAGGTAATTTTGTAATTTTGAAGTGGCAAAAGTAGTTTTTTAGTATTTTAAATTACGACTTTACTGCAACTTCTCTTTAAAAAAAAATGTAAATGTAAAAAACAAGAAGCAACCCAATATATATTCTAACCGCTTTAAGCTTTAAGCAAATAGTAACTTTTTTTTCAATTAAAAATAACTGATTAAGTTAATTTATACAAACACTCATTTCTGTTTTTACAATTATAAACTACTTTTTATATGTTATATATATCAAACACTAAATTTTAATCAACTTTAAACAGAAGAAGCCAAAAAAGTACCTATGTTCAGTCACATGTTTGAAGTGATATATTCATGGCCAGGTCAAAATTTCCAGGGAATTTACTATTATACCCCTGGTAGTTTTTTAATAATTATTTTACCTCTAATCCTAATTATTTACGGCCCCAAATTACCTATTCAGACAACAAAGAAAGAAAACACTGCTGCAAATTGCGATCTCTTCCATAAATTTTCCGACTTGCCGTTTCATAGAAGGTAAAGAAAATACTACCTTCCTGAAATGCTTCAACATGTTTCTTTCTTTTTCTTTTTCTTTCCCTCTTCTTTTAGAGGCTTGTGAAACTGAAATAGCGAATTCTTCGATTGAGATATTGCTAGAATTACTTTTTTAACTTGTTGAAAAGTGTAATTTTTGGGGATTATATGAATAATAAAAAGGGTATATATGCTGGTTGCTTCAATCGAGATGTTGTTATACTAGAAACCAGTAAACGTTAGTATAAATCCAAAACAAAGAACATATTCATACGTACCACCACCAATTGCAGAGTGTGTTCGTTTGTTTAAAAGTGAGAGGTAATTTTCCTTCATATAAGTTGGGAAAATCGAACTTTTTACAATAGTTTTACTTTGAATTATCCTATACAGTTGTCCTTAACTCACAAAAAGAAGTGTTCATGTTATGAACATATTGAACACAAATATTAGTTTGTTACTACTATCTATCTAGCGTACCTAGTAAAAAGATAAACTTGTATACAAGGTGAGTTGCTCCAATCATTAGAATGCAGCCTCAAAATCTCCCTCGATTTCTTCTTCAAATAACCCTCACAGTCAGCTTGCAACACCATGCAAAGCTTTGTCACAACACTCACCCGCAACATCTCATAAAGTACCTCTCGCGTGGCTGACGATCGCGCTATGGACTCGATTATCCACAATGCACGATCGTCTGTCACCGGAGAAACTCTCAACAGCCGCTTCGCCACCACCGCCAATCCACCTGCGTGCCTCAAGAGTTGTTGTCGCCCATCGGCACAAGAACACAAGTGTGCCAACAAGCAAAACACCAACTCGGTTGTTTTCTTGTCTGGATGACTCAGCTCTAGCTCGATCAACTCGTGCACTGTTCCAAGGTCGACTATTGTCGTCTTGTTTCTCCCTACAGTGCAAATGTTTATTAGAATGCGTAATGCGCCTCTTTTGACATGTGTTGGCACATTTTTCCGCAGAATGTTCACAATTTCGTTGAGAAAATCGTGCTTTAGTATCCGTTCTAAGATACATGTAGTAGCAATTTCCGTCATACTTTTAAAGACTTTTAGCGCCTCTGTGACGATCACAATATTATACTCGAATTCGGTATAATTCTTCATGATCCACAAAAGGGATTGGATGAAATCCAAATTATCCTCAACGAGTTTCATAATCTCATTTGCGGGATTCCATTTCCATGTGAGTTGGAGAGTCCTCAATGCCTCTTCAATGCCTAAAGGTAGGGTTCTGCACTCACTTTCTTTGAAACTTCTCAAGACAAACAAAACCATTGCTTTCGCCACACCGGCTTCAGCCATACATTTTTGGTTCCTCTCACCTTCATTGGCTAGCTCAACCATCCTACTAAGCGCATTTACACGTGCCAAAACGTCGTTACTAGGGTTTCTTACCTCGCGAAGTAGTTTGTGAACCATTGACCTTTGGAGTGGACCTTTCGGGGTAGGAATTCGGTCAATTCCGTTCTTGGCATTGACAATGCACCATCCTTGAATCAACTTCCGAAGCATGTGGTTCGGCGTTAAGTCTGAGCCACGAGGCAAATGTTGCTTTGTGGCCGGACATAAAGCCTCTGCTCCATTCGCTATGGCCGTGGTAAGCCATAGCTCGATGCTTTCGCGGTCGTACGTGATGCCGGTGATGGTTGTTACAGGGTCTTTCATGATTTGGAGGGATATAGGACATAGGAAATATTGAGGGATTTCGATTTCAAGATCCATATTGTATGTTTGTTGTATGTGGTTTGAAATTGTAGGATTTCTAAGAGTTAGCAGAATTTAAGGAAATGAAAGCTAACTTGTTTGCTGGGACAAGGTATAATTATAAAGAATATAAAAGTATGATATATTTATCGTATACATAACGTTAAATTTGGTAAGCAAAAGCGGCTATCTAGCTAAGAACTCATGGGCGGTATTGAATGGAATAAGAAACCATTTTGAACTGTAGAAGTTTGAAAAGTGAAGAAATTTTCTAGTAGCTTTACTTGTCGTAGTCCAATATTCATTTTTGTGGCTGAAATATAATCTTGGATTAGGATAAATTACACGAATATACCCCTTCGGCTTCAGTCATTCGTATATAGACCCCTTTCCTTGACTAAATGAAATTAACTCAGGCATGCCGCATGCCAGCCAATTGATCAGGTTGTTCTTAATACATTACCATAATATTGAAGTTTTCGAAAATTTCACTAAAATTAGTTTAGATGAAATCCCAATGCTATAGTGAAATTAATATGAAATCGAAGGAGCTAGGTATGTTTATATAAAATAAACATTGTAGATATACTCTCGAATCTTATAAAAATATGTGAATTTGATTCATTTTTAGTGGTTACTCTAAGATAAGTCTTCCCCGTTTAAATGTTACTAAGCCCTAACGATTTGTGATCCACATAATTTTCATATCGAGGAATAATTCATCTCAGTTATAAACTATGTTGAATGAAAATGTGTATAATAAATTAATTTGTAATTACTGATTATTGTGATGCTAGTAAACACGATTCAATGCTAGCATTGCATGTAGAGTTGATGTTCGAAACAATTACATTGGAAACTTCCTATAGTTTTTTAGGTAAAAGAGCACATATTGTGAATACGAGGGTATCACGATGCAAATAACATATAACCAAGGGTGTATCTGCAATTTACATTCATAGAGGGCCACGGTCATATGGACAAAAGAGAGGCCTACTCTTTAGTTGTATCATGTCGGTCAACGCACGCTGTGTTGACTATTCAACGTCATTAACGTGGCAAGACGAGAGTGGCCAGGGATTATATGTAGTGTGTGCTTTTAGTATTATAGAATTATTTCTCAAACTCCAACTGGAAAATATAAGTAGTGGTAGTGGAAGTTGATTTCTATTTTGTCCATAATGATTCAAATTCATGTGTTAAAAATCAGACCACAACTTTGAGTGGATATCTACCTTTAACCACAAACAGTTTATCCCATGGTTGATATGACTCATACCTTACTAAAGTGCTCTGGACTATACTTTGCTTGTATTTATAACTTTCACCAAGTTAGCCTCTATTATCATTAACTTAAAATTAATTAATGTAATTTAATTGAGTTCAGCTCTTTCTTTTAAAACGATTAAATTTTTTGTTAATAACAATCAATAACATAAATAATGCTCTCAGACGAACAATTAATGAAAAAATATAAACAAATCATCCTAACCAAAGGAATAGGTTCTAAACCACGACTATCTAGTTATCCAAATCAAATGACAAACGTCAGAAACAAATCAGCTCTGCTTAGTTATAATTTATATTTTACTACAATTCAGTTCCATTTAGTTGAGTGCAGTTAAATTCAGTTCGGTTCAATAAATTTCAGTTTACCTTAGTATCATATATTTTGGGAAAAATTCATAAGGTGCGAAATAATATGTTTCATATAAATAATTTGAATGTGGCTGCCGGTTGATTTTTTTTTTTTAACTTTTAAGTGAATAAATTTGAATTTACGGATTTTAAGGTTGGTTGAGGCATACCATTTAATATAATCATATGGATCGAATTAAACAATTTCGATTTTCATTGTCTGAACACCTCCCAAACCAATTCATTTTTCGGACTCGGAGTGTTCAATATTTGTGTTTAGTTTGGGAAGTTTAAAAAGGGATCTTATCTTAATATTGATCTGGACTGGTCAAAAAGTCCATGCAAGCAAGTGCTTTATTCATGTTAACTCACTTTCAAATTTAACTTTGGTTGTTAGAGGGTCTTGTTTTTCTTTGTCCCATGGAGGTGATCGATGTTTTGGCCATTAAAATTGTTCTTCGCAACCATATGATAATCATAGTGTTCTTCATATATATCGTGAGTGTGCATCATCATTGTGTGCATGCATTACAAGAATTTGTCTAAAATTGTTTGTGTATACATCGTGTGTAAGTACATTTTAGTTGATATACGAATGAGTAGGAATAATTCGGGGGTGGAGGGCAATGGTTAAGAAATCGCTCTTGAGCGGATTTACTATTCAATTGGGTACTTCTGTTGTTTAATTCTAGGCTTATAGCAGTAGGCGTTGTGGCGGGCTTGAGCGATCACTTACTGCATCTATTCTAAGTTGTTGAAATCTTGGATCCCATTAACTTAAATTTTTAAGATGTATTTCATCGACTATATATCTTCTTTTTTTCCTATATCCCATTTCCTTTTTCTTTTCTTTTTTTTCTTTTATGTTGTGAATAGTTTTTGAAGTTAATTTTAATTGACTAACTTCTAACACTTCTCTATTTTAAAGCATTCATAAGTAGTATATAATATTGTAGTTAATTAAATTAAATATATATTGTTCATAACATATTAAATTTCTAATTATTCAAAGAACATTCTGGTTTTACCGTGGATGGGTCCCAACAATAGTGATAAGTCATATATTTCTTTCTATACTCCGCCATTGTATTCTTTTCGGCAGGGCTCAGTTCCCAATGACTTTTCCTATTCCAGAAATACTTTTGTGACTCACAAGCTCCGAACGAACGGCCCTGACAAGCGTAGAAGTCAAAATCCTTGTAATGGGCAACATATGGGAACTTAGACTTATCCAGTTTTCCAGCCCAATCTGCGGTCCATATGCTTGCCTCGACTTCCATAGGAACAGTTGGGAAAGGGATTCCAAATCTTGCGTTGTTTCTGAACACTCTTAATGGAATTTTATCAACAGCAAACACGACCGGATGCCTGTTTCAAAGGATCTCATAAGTATGAAAATCCTTAGTTGGGTCAAACCAAAGTTTGAAACTTTGTTCTCTATGTGCATATTGGTCGTTAATAAAAACGTTGGTTTGGACTATGTCATTGTGGCCTAGAAACTCGAAATCCAGCTCAAAATGATTTTCGAGAGGCTGGAAATCTGGGTTAGTAGTCAAGTAGAAGCTTGTGATGACTCCTGGAATTGGCTTGTCGGGAACCTTCATCTTGATATGAAATAGGCCGGATCCATATAAGGACTTTGATCGAAATCCAGCACCTGACTTGTTATCTAACTGGATTGTAACTTCATCCTGTAAAATCGCAGTTTGTTCCTTACCCCAATGTGTATAGTAGTATTTAGAAAAGTTGTTAGATGCATTCGATTGCACAAGAAAGGAATACAAAAAAATGGTGATAAAAAGACTAATGGAACTCATTTTGAATAATTGGTGAACAAGAATTTTGTTCCTTCTCTTAGTTCACTCACTTGTGTTTCTCTAAAATGTGTATGCATAGTGATGAATTTATACTGTCAATTAATTCTACTATAGGAAATTCCAAAAAAATAGTATGTGTCCGCGAAATAGGAATTATCATGAATTCGTGTTTGACAAATTATATGAACTTGATTGAAATGTGTATTTCAGTCAAAAGTCATTAATATTATTAACAAATATTTTGGTGTAATTCAAAATTAGCTTGTTAGAGATTGTGTGGCAATGTTTTAAAGATCCAAGACCACATGAGTAACGTATGGTAACTTTGTCCACAATAATAACATAGAACTTAATATATTATTTAATGTTATTGCAATTAAATTTGACACGACTATATATTTATTATAAGGAAATTATATTATACCCTTCCCAATACAATTCCTTTTCATTGGAGTCTAGTTACCATCTTTTATATAAAAACATTTGACCAATACTCCATTTTTAACAAATCTACAACTCTACAAGTCCAACTA
Source organism: Plantago elongata (assembly GCA_036897095.1). NCBI lineage: Eukaryota > Viridiplantae > Streptophyta > Magnoliopsida > Lamiales > Plantaginaceae > Plantago > Plantago elongata. The sequence continues at coordinate 16,704 of JAYMSP010002403.1, forward strand.
AATCACAAAAGATAGTCCCTTTAGTTGCGTGAAATGAAGGAGATCATGGTTTCCTTGACTCAAATAAATGAATGCATTAGTAACAGCAATTGATAGGGAGAGCACTAGGTGTATAACAAGTGAGTTTGTAGTTTAATTATGAGTACTAAATTTACTAATTTAGTATCTAAGCAGTGATCTGGTACACCTTAATCCAGTCTATAGCTAATTAGGAACCTCGATTGGTATCTATAGGTATATTAACCAAAAAAGTTTTTAAGGGTTCTGTTTGATTCATTTTCCATGTCAGATGACGAAATATTCAATTTTAATTGGGCGAAAAAAATCGTGGAGGATATAGTGGTCACTCTGAATGCCACCAATTCACGTAAACTTTGCTCTCCTATCCTGTTGTGCCTTCCCATTTTCCTAATATATATGTACTATATTTAGGCAATTCAAAGGTTTTGTGAAACATTCTAATAAATATATTATATTTAGGCACTTTCAACTATAATAAATTGATCACATATCATGTAAATTCTTTTTTAAATTTTATTGTGAATGATTTCATATTGAAACATGTTTATATATATTTTTATAATGCCCGTTGAATTACTCGATGGGTCATAAAGTAGTTATTCCAATACAAATCTCAATAATCTAATAAACATTACACACTGATTGATAATACAAATGTATAATATAATACTAAATATTCTACTACCTCCATGCTAGCTATAATCTGTCCACCTCCAGTTTACATTCTAATCTAATTTTATACAATTCACGTTATGTATATCCCAATTTAACTATTTAGAGTACTTAAATATACATCACATTACATTACATACCAATTGAGTTTAATATAGTATGCTAGCTAATTAACTTGTATATATTCTATTTCTGGACTACGTATAAAATCGTCTATAATTCAAACTGAAACCCCATATGGACCTCAATTTTCCTGTACTTTGGCATTCAGACCGAAGCTTTTCGTACAATCAAGCTGCGGAATCATCACCTAATCACGCGACAAAGTCCGGCAAGAGCTGAGCTGGGAATGGCTTGCGGTTCTGGAAGCTTAACATTTGATCATAGCCAATGTTCGAGTGTGAAGCAACATGAAGTGATCCATTATGAACCCTGTCGTGCTGATCCATTGATTCCGCTTCAATTGTTGTTCCAAAGTTGAGGAAATTCTGTTGGTGGTGTGTACCTGGCGCACTAATTCCAGAAGGAGGAAGCCCAAGGGTAAGAGACACATTGTTTTGGGCCGCATTGTTATAGTTTCCATGAAATGCGAGTTGACCTGGATTGAACCTGCTGAGCTCCTGGAACTCATTATACGTTGTTGTTCCATATCCATTAGTACTCCCGCGGTTATTTTTCATTTCCATTTCAACAGAAAGAATACTGTTGGGAGAGTCATCCTGGTCTGTGTTGTTTCTTGGTTTCTTGGAACTTCTTTCGGAGTGGTTTTCCATGTTTAGTGGGGTGATGAGTTGGTTTAAACCCGGTCCACCTGTGGGGTTCGAAGATGATATGTGTGTGGGAGAAGGAACCTTGTTTGGCATCTTGGAGTTGTTGTCGTTGAGTTGATGATCAGGTCTAGTTTTGGTTGTGTTGTTGTCCTCAGAGGTGTTTGATTGTTGTTGGTTCTTCATCTCTTCCACGTACATTTCCTCAACCATCGGTTTCCATAGCCGAACTCGAGCATTAATGAACCAGTTGGATACCTACATTTCATTGATTTCTCATTGTTAGATGGATGTCTGATCAATAAAAGACTACTACAGTATATTAGGTGCATGCTCAAATAGTAGTAATTACAATGCTTGTGATTGATGCTTGGTACATTAAGTACTGAAACAACTAGCACACTAAACTACATATAAAACTTCAGTTTGGGTGGGGTTCCCATACATTTCTGAATCATGATCCTATCATCCAGATGTGCGAAACCGGAATATATATAAATCAAACATTTTGTTAAAGAGTCAAGCTCGATCACATACTTAATATGTTACATGTAGTTTAGTATATTAATGTAGAAAAGACATGTATGAATCTATCATGAACAGTATTATAATTGACACCATGGATCTCGTGGGACTAGAGGTATTTATTTTATATACAGACTGGTGGTGCATATAACCACAAAAGACAAGCATATACGTGTTGATGATAGAACGGAGATATGTCGGTATCTAAAATGCGTTTAAACGTAGTATGATATATGATGTTACCAGAGAGACGTATGTGGAGATATTGATGTTACACCAACTGGCAATATCTATCTTAAATCTTAATTTCGTGGACCTATTGATATATACACTGCATATAACTACAAAGACATGTAATTATTTGCTTGTATTTTTTATAATGAACGTCTCATGATAGGTAGTGTGGGTCTAGGGTATAAGCTAACCACACACATGATCTATGGATATTGCGTAATTCAGAATTTTTTTTTTTCAAAATGTTGTAATTTTCATGAATATGAGAAATTATGAATTGCTCTTGATCATAACTCGTACCTGACTCCTGGTAAGACCGGTTTGCTTAGCGAGCATCTGCTTGTCCGAATCCTTAGGGTAACTGCAAGTTAAGTTTCATCAGTTAACATATAGTTTCATGATTAAAATTAAGGAGTATATTACCAAGTGAAAAAGTTAAGAAATATTACGGGTGAAGGAAGTGTTCAAAAAGCCAGGCTCGAAGAACGGAAACAGCTCTTTCGGGTAAACCTCTCTGAGGTCTCCAAGCATTGTTCTGTACCATTCCCAGCTGCTGCAACGCCCTATGTTGTCGCAACTGGTTATCAACATACTTAAGTTTCGACCCCTCAATCTTTTCTTCTTCGCCTAAACTTTTACTTAAGCCTTTTATTTGTGTCGATATAGCATCTTTTAGGCATCTGAATTGTTTCGAAATTGTCTTCAGGGCTAGCTGAGTGTATGATTTCGCAGAACCTAGCCCTGCTGCCTGCTCAAATGATGCCACAATTATTTGCATTTGGACATTGTATTGCCTGTATCTTTGCTCCACCTGAACAATCAACACATCATGAGAATTATGAAGTTGTATTTTCTTTGAAAATTAAAAACTACTATGTTTTTGGCTTCATTAGAGGACCTAGAAAATAAAAGATTTTTCGTGGAAAAATAAGTGTAGAAGAAAGAAAATAAATAAAATTAATCAAGTTCTAGAAGTGTAGCATTCAATTGTGAAGAAAATATGGTGTACTTTTAAAAGTCATGCATTTACTTAGTTGGTGTTAGGAGAGGGGCCAGGAGAAAATGGGGACCCTAAACCCACCAAACAGTGTTAAATACAAAATGGGCCAAGGCAAAAAGATTAAATATTACAATGATAAGTGTCTTGGATTTTTCTTGCAAGTTTCTTGTACAAACACTATACTACGTTATCTAAATTCATATGGACCCGCATGTAAGAAAATTTACAACCACACACAATGGCAATCAAGCAGCATACTTTTAGGCTTTTTGTAATGGAAAAGAAAATAAATATGAAAACATTTTTGTGGAAAATTGTCACATTAATTTGACAAACTTTTTTCATTTCTTTACTATTTAACCAAATGTACTAGCTACGTGTAAATAAGTCAAAGTTGGGCAGGAAAATTGAGATAGTTCGAGGCCGGTTTTACTACAGGATCCTTACCTGAATTGACACCAGGCAACCTGGACGTGGGTAATTTTCTGTTTTAATTATTAGATTGATTGGCCCAATCAATTGAATAGTACATATTGGCTTTAATTTGTCCTTGCGAGCTAAGACTTTTCTTGAATGATGGCTATACTGTTTGCCTCCATATTTGTTACATAGAAATAGCTAATTGACCCTTATCCTATGATAAGGTGTTCGGGTAAAAAAAAAATCAGGAATTTAACCGACATGATAGACTCCATTCATAAGTTTGGAAACTATATTTGTGGACTACATGTGTGGTTTTGAAGTTTGAAGCGTAATACGATCATTCCCCATACTTCATGTAACCTCATAATTCATAATAACAATTATGAGGTTTTTAGAAGAAAAAATGTATGGACTATATCAAACTTGGGATTGATTATATGCACAATTGACAATTCAGCTTACTACCCAATTAAAGTTCCCCAGCACAGGTAGAGTGAAATTCTATACAAGCAAAACAGGAAGAAAAAAATAATTAAAAGGGTATATATGTAAGAAAAAAAGATAAATAAAGTATAAGTGAATAAATTTTTGAAAGTCTAGGGTGTCGGCCACCTCCGGTCGCCACCCTTGTTTATGAGAATTTCGTAAACTCAAAATTGTAATCCCATTACATGTAGTGATATACTCGTTTCATCTCACACTTAGCATATGTTATTCGCAGGTTTTATATCATAAATATCATATAACAAACTAGCAAGTAATAATCAGGCAAGAATATCATCACTAAGAATGTGGAAAAAATATAATTACCTCATCTAGCATGCTAATGAGCTTTGCTTTCTTCATCTGAATCTCCTGCCTTTGAGCTGTAGTAAGCTCAATTCCATTACTAGCAGCAGGTTCGGTTTCATCACCGGTATTCGGCTGATCTTTAACAACCTTACCCTTGTCTTTAGACCCTGGACTGGGCTGATCATCATCCTTGATACTCTTCCCGACATTTGCAACTTCATCAAGAAGCTCTTGAGCAGCTTTCAAATACTTAGACCCCAAAATCACACTTTGCATACTGGTACTATTACCTGCTCCACTAGTACTCATAACAACAGACTGAACTGATGGAGATGACCATATTTTCGGCGAAGAATCCTGATGAGGATGATGTTGTTGATGATGATGATGATCAGGAGTGGTACTACTATTGATTGGTTTATTGAAACCAGTCTGATTAGTAGACAGGCTCAAAGACAACCCTTGTGGTGTCTGTTGCCCCATGTTAGGCTGATTCCTGTTCCCACCTTCTTGATCATCAACTGATCCGGCTCCGGCCCAAGAATTGTACCCGAACCGATGTATCGTGTTCTGAGCCTGGCTATGAACTTGGGGTTCATGGTGGGATAAGGGGATGCTCATCACTTGCTGAGGTAGCGGAGCAAGAGGTACTGGGATCGAGTTGAGCGCGTGAGATGAGGAGGCAGAGCCCACTGAGTTCAATAGGAGCATGTTTGTGGGGTGATCCCCGTACCCACCGGGGTAATTAGGGTTCATGAGGTAGAGCGTGTGGAGACCGTCAGGTTGAATTTCCGACCCCCCTTGGTAGTACATGGCCATATACTTCTCGTGTGTAATTGTAAATGTAAATCTAAACGATTTATGTATCACGTACGTAGCCGGTATTTATGAATAGTCGAGATCGAGTTGAACCTGAACTACTTCACTACTATAAAAGAGATTGGGATTTAGCGACGGATAATTCTATCATCTACTGGAGTTGTACCTGAAAGTGAAGATGAGAGTGGAGAAAAGTGAGGAATCCATGCAAAAACCTTGGAAGATGGATGGCAAACATTGTCTAAATTAATATAGTATATTATACTGAAAGGGGAAAAGGAAATGAAGGATATATAGGGTGATAAAGCAAAAGAACATGTGAAGAATGAAATAATATATATACTAGTAGTACTTCTAATAAGAGTAGATGTGTACATATGGAAGATGATAGATTACAATATTTACTCACTCACATGATTGTTGATAGATTGGGAAGCATTTGAAATGGAAGTTGATCTCTTGTCAGATGAAGTATATAGTTCTTGTAGCTGCAGCAATAAACTTCACTCTTTCTTTCTTGCTTTCTTTATCTTTCTAACTCATGAAATAGACAAGTAAAAGAGGCATCTGATAGAGGAATAGTGCAAGAGTAGGTTGTTCTCTTGATGCTGATATTTCTTTGTGTGTGGACGTGGACAACTTTTCCTTTCTTAAATAATTGAGTTGAGCCTTTTATGTAGGGAACTTGCTAGCTAGTTTATTTTTCCTACCGTTTACACGTTACGATTTCTTATTTCTCAGTTTCTTAAAATATCTTCTTCTCCCATATTTTATTGTCCTCGAATTTGAACGCTCACAACAATGTTTTCAAACGGATAAAGCGTTATAGAACGTACAATCAAATAGACGAATCGTCCTCCTGCCTACTCATCGAGATCTCCCTTTGAGCATGATATTTGGGAAAGAACATTTCAATTATGTGGATCAACTATGTTAGGCAGTCAAGTGATGAATCATGTGATATTTTTTCTTGTTTCAAGGTCATACTGTTCATAATTTCAGCTTTATTTTGTGCTACTAGGCCAAAACTCTTCATAACTTGAATTATGTCTAAATCTATGCCTAAATCCAATTAACTAGGTTACATTTGAAGAACATGAAGTTGTGTGCATTTTAGCTTAAATCCATTTAGCTTTATTCTGGTTCATTTTAGTCCGGGGACTAATTCGTAGCTAGGGTTCGTCTTAGTGTATAGATTCGAACCCAACTCTGGTTATGAGCATTAATCGTTTGACACTATATCATCTGAAAGTTAGACTTGTAGAAAGACATGAACTAGTATACCTTTATCAATAGCAGGTCTTTCTCCTTGCCTTTGATTAAACGGGGTATATTATCGATAAAAGATAAGGTAGCTAGGAGGAGTGTATCCAGTATAGACCAACATGGAGTATCGATCCAGTATGACTTTCGAAAGCCAAATCATAATCTACAAAAAAGTTCCTGGTGGTCTGATTAACTAAAACAAACAGACCTTAACAATAATATTACTTGAAACATGGAAGCACACTTAAAAATCAACATACCTACGTTAGTTTGTTTTATATGTGGTCGGGCCACATGAATAGTGTAAAAATACTTTAAAAACCGACGATATTAAAATAAGATATCTTATCTCCACACTTGTCACTAGTGTTTAATATAGTCTTATGATAGTAATTATTCTAATCAAATCAGGTTAAGATTAAAGAAAATGTTATAATATGTAGTTTAGAGACTTTTAAGATGTGACAATTAGTGGGGGATGAGCATCTATCTGTGAATAAGGGAAAATGGAGTAGGCAACAAGAGGCAGGAAAATAAGCTACGTCACTGAAAGCAGCAGATAATGCGATAAGCAATAAGCAGCAGCTGTTTCTGCTGCTGCTTATTCATTCTGATCATAATAATTTAGTACTGCTGAAAAAGATGGCACTCAGAAACAAAGATAAACTAGCTGGCTTAACGAGGAAACGTCAACTTACACGTATGTTTTTAGCACAAGGAATCCATTATATACTTACCTCTATGTCTCCGGTATAAATGTCTCCGTTTGAATGGAAATTTTAATGAAATTGTGTTTGGAATGAAATTAAAATGAAAGTATTTAAAGTGTATTTTAAGCCAAATCATTGTTCATCCAAATGAGATCATTTAAATGTCTGGCCAATAAACCCTCAATCTCTTTTATAAATATCCGTTTAATAATTTATATTCTACTCAAAATATATATATACTAATATTGACATTACATTAATTCTGTCATGTGTTAACTATCTACCCAAGTTGAGTTTTGCACTTTTCTCAAAATTTTGTATTTCATTGTAGATTTTACAGTATGATGTTCGAGTTAAATTAATATTCATCAACTCTACAATTTAAAACTTTAAAATATAAATCAACTCGAGGAAAATTACAATTTTTAAAAGGAAGGTATTATTTGAAAAGAAAATGAAAAGAAGGTGAGATAATAACATAAGCATAGACATACGGAGTGAGACTGCACATTATGGTGCAGTCGAGGGATCTACAACTGTATAACTACCGCACCGTGGTGCGGTTGCGGGGGAGTCAGTCGTTACTTAATTG
>JAYMSP010002404.1:0-24517 GCA_036897095.1 Plantago elongata
ATATATATATATATATATATATTATGCAATCTTAAAGCATGAATGCATACTACCAGGCACCAACTCACAGTAACCTTTTATAGTAAGTGGCCATATATAAGAGGAAGGTAATGAGGTATGGACATAACGACTAACATGCACAGGGCCTAACAATATGTTGAAATGCAATATAAATAGCAAGAGGTGGTTATATACTTATATTTGTTTGTGACAAAGGCAGGGTGTTTAGAAGTTGTCTTTCACAAAACACACACAAAGGAAGAGCGTTTTAGTCACAAGGATACAAAATACCAAAAGAAAAAGACCTAGGACAGACTGAGTAGGCTATCAGAGCCCCAAAGGACTTGCCTTATGAGTACTAAGGCCTAGTAGCACTGTGTGCTATTATGCGGCATGGATAATAAGAGTTTACAATGAAATATCCAATATACTAGTATTGTGAATACAAGCTTCTACTTCATTTTTTTGTAAATTAAGTTCGGATGACTTGAGATCAAACTGAACTAACTTAACGAATTCCTTTTCAGTAATAGGCACTCAAACTTATCTTCAGTTCCATTGGACATCAAGACCAAACTTACAATGTACCCATTAACGCCTTAAAAAATGATAATTCCAGAAAGAAACAGATCAGATCATCCTAATGCATTCGTAGCAGACAATCGTTCATAGTTCATACACTATCTACTCCGTCCTAGATTTTGTTAGTACTACCTCTTAAACACAGAGAGAAACAATATGTATTTTGCTCAAAGACACTACAATTAACCTAAAAGGGCTGGGGCCCAAAAAAAAAAAAAAAAAAAAAAAAAAGAAGAAGAAGAAGAAGAAGAGGAACCATGGGATCTCATGGAGGCATAAGCCATTTTGGACAACCTAACTCAACCACCATAAATGTCATGCTATATGTTTAATGTCGTCCAGAGTTAAAAAGATGAATTATAAAATCTCCATTGCAAATTGACAGTAAGAAGGCAATATTGACCTGGCTTATGAAATAGGTTCTCTTAAAAATAAGCCTTAAGAGAACACTAGCCATGAGAATATCAAGATAACACTTGACCATCAAGCTAAGTTCATACCTTTTTTTCTTTTTGTTTGAGGCAACTTAATTCATACTTTGACATCAGTGAAGGTTCCATTGCAATTCTTTTCTCAATTACTCAGCATAGACTGTTAACAAATTGAAAAACATTACTATATATGAATATACCATATTTTATGGAGGTAAATTCCACACCACCCCTACCTAAACAAGCTAACTAGGGCAATTAAATTTCTAAGCTGTAGAGCAAATGAGGAATACAAGTAAATGCTATTACCAGCAGAAAATTTGGAGATAATGGCAGAAGCACACATCACCTGCAACCTTAACATGCCAGCATGAATTGTTGCCGCAAGGTCCTTACACCATGCTTCATTTGCTTCTGAACCCGCATTTCCTGCCATAAAAGAAAACAAATGATTTCACATCATGGAAAAATGCAAGAATCTAGAAGACATAGAATAGTGCCAATGTTTTTTTACCAGCAGGTCAAAAAGGCAATAAGAAATTAAAAAGTTGTGCTGATCAATAACAGAACACAATATCCAACTAGTAACAGAAACCCCACATCCAATCACACTATGAACATTCAGTCAAGAGAACAAGTTTAGGAAGAAATTAAAGGGATCTGCACATATAGGAAATTAGCTGGTATCAAACCCCTATCATGTACAATATGCACACGTAAGCATTTATTATTCAGATATGTATTTTCACAAACAAAAAGAAAATAATTCAATGCAAGTCTGGACATAGATAATTTAAGTAAATAACGTTGTGAACAGTGTTTGCATATAAATGCTACCTCTATGGTAAATGAATAAATATATTGCATCTCTTGGATCCTGGCTAGAAGCCAGCATTTAATAGATAGATGTGAAAAGTGCATCATCAAAATTGTCTGCTTGGAATAACAACATTTCCTAGTACCTACAATTTGTTTTTTAGTAAGGCAAAGTACTGAAAACTGTGGAACATATGTGATAAGTTGTTTTGGATGTTTTAAGGCAAGCCACTTAAAGCAGGAGCGCAACAATTCAAGATAGTTGAACGGGCAGGTCCTCTTAAAGCTCTCGAACTAACAACACACGCACACACTTATCTATTTGAAACATATATTTCACATAGAATATAGCATCTGAAATATGTAGTTTTCATGACATATATGTAACACACTTACACTAGTCTCCTTACGACAAGATATATATTCTCACTAAACTGGTAAATAAAATTACACAATAGTAATTTGTATATTACAATGGCATAATATTGATGATAGCCCTTCCCATACAGGAAGGAATAGCTTACAACAGCTAAAAATGAATTATAACTTCAAGAATAAAACCAAGAAACCAAGGGGAGGTTTCCATACTTGCATCTTACCTTAAAGAATAAGGAGGGAGATGAAAATTTTCAAGGTGAGATATAGTATTTAATACAACTTTATTAATCATGACTTAAGAAAGTCAAAAAACGCACAAAAATAAGATTTAACTCTCAAAATGCAATTGCAAGCAATGAACTAGGAGCTCTAGGTTTTATGTATAATTAGATTCACAAAATATTATAGTATTTACCTTTCACAATCAGCCAAGATATATTTTTATCGAGGACAGTATAATGTCTAAAATTGGATGAATTTAAAAAATTAAATGAGAATATAGTCAATAACATTAGATTATCTAAATCATCTTTTACACTTCATTTACCCCAAAACAAGCATATTCAAATAGTAGTACAAAATTGTGAATAAATTGGATGACTGCCAAAAAAAAAAAAAAGTGCCGATAGAATCTAGGGATATTATCTCAATTATCATTTAGACTGAATTAAATATCCCAAGGAAGGAGATTCAAAGATATTACAAAATATCAAATTAAAGTAGTTATGTTTGAACATTATATCAGAACAGGTAGAACATAGTGAATAATGTTTAAATCATCATCGGCAAACACATTAATTATAACACCAAAACAGGCGATATGTGGATAGTACAAAATCTTGCATGTAAATGGATGAACTTGGAAATATTAAATAAGAACAGACAGCATACTGGACACTAACTAAATTTTTATTGCATTTAATATTAGCCCCCCAAAAGGAAAAGTTTCGAAACAAAATGACCATATTCAAGAAAGAATCATACCTAAATTTTCAATTATTTGGAAGTTGGAACAAAAGGTAGTTATATAAATTCAGAGTGCTTACATGCAGTTCAAGTTGTACACTGTTTCTTCCAACTGCCTATTTTCCAATCAAACGTTTTTCACTTATCCCAGAATTCAGTATAGAAAAATTATGTTGTAATCTTGTGAAAAGTAATTAAAAAGTTCGACTCTTGGTTTCAACATTCATCAGCTACGTCATTATGGTTCCCACATTCTCAATCCTAAACCATGCAGAAACTTTCACTTTGTTATGCTCTCAAGTCTCAACCTTTTAAACTCAATCTATTGTGGCAACTCCTATAGTCTCATATATGCTAACACAAACACCAATAAAAAAAAAGTGGGAAACAAGGCACTGACGACATATCAGCTTTTACAAGATGGGAATCCATGCATGCATACTATGAACTACAGGTAAAGTTATTTACAAAAGTATCACACACAACACTTCCAAACCAGAGAGTTAAAAAGGAAATCAAATGTTTTCGTTACAAATCAAGTAAACTTGCGCAGGGCATAAATTTCATGCGAAAATAACTGACACATTGCGCCATGACGAGGGATGTGCTATGTCTACGATTTGACTATAGCATGCTTTTTGCGCTCTTGATAAATATGGTCATGTTAGAAGCATGTATGTGTGTCCAAAAAGACCACGTCCACAAATAAATAAAAGTATGGACGGTGATATTACATGTTTTGGCTTATTGCATTGCAGATTTGCATTAAGTTTATTTTTCGCAGTTTCTTAATAGGTGGCAAGTATCAGCAAACGGTAAGTTTTAATAACCCAAGTCAAGCAAAAGTGTGTATAAGTCTATCAACTATAAGGGTGAGTGCTGCACACATAGTCACATACAACCAGGTATAAACTGTCAACCTCTTAGACTATAAAAGCAACCAATCACCCGAAGATTAAAATGTATCCCAAACTATACACAATATCCAGAGGAGATTCTAGACCAGGTCAATTCATTAGTCTCCAAATAGGATAGCAGTACAATGACATCAAGAACCTCCACCAGAACTACCCTCTAGTCTCGCAGCTGCACAAAAGAACTGCAACTTTAAACAGAACACGTTACCATCACCAACGTGCAGTTTATAACCTGCAAGTTAATCAGACTATTTTTAGAGACTTACATGATGCTTCGATATAAATATTAAAGAATTTCATATGATCAATCACAAATAACTGTAACTATACTGGGACTTTGCGGGAATAATAACACTTTGGAACTACTTTCAAGTACTGTTGTCGCACATTTCTGTACCATTGCTGCACCCAAGCTGCACGATTCTACTTAGAAGTGACACACTTCTGCACTCATGACACCAGAATTTTTCTATACTAGAAAGTTTTTTAGAGCAAACTAAGTTCATGGAATACATCTGTTGGATCTCTGCACATCTTGTTGATAGCAAAGTGCAAATAAAAAATATAAGGAATTGTTCAGCAAAAAAAAAAAGTGGGGAAAGGTACCGAGTAGTTTAGCAGGAAATTGATCGGGAATCTAAGGATGTACGTATTAAAAAGAAAAAGAACGGTTCACAATCTAGATCAAGAGAACGTGTAAACTATTAAACATGAACCCTCAACCATACCAATATAGAACAAATGAAAAACAGGAAATGCACATACACGAAATGGAAGAGAAAACTTTGCACATATCCTTGCTGAATTACATTTAGTTGACAACAAGAATAAACACCTCAGCGGATAGCCAAATTATATAATGTTAATTAATAGATAGAGGAGTTGCTGTACCTTGTCGGTTGTAATATGCCACAGCAGCATATTCTGGTCTCTCAAAATAAACAACGCAAGGAGTCAGGAGCCCGCCACCTGGCTGTAAGACATCCTCAGATAATGTTTTATTTAAGGAAAAAGTAAAATAAAAAAGAAAAGGCAAAAACAAAAACAAAAGACAAAAAAGGGGATCATAGTTTAAGAAGTGCTGAATATATCCTCACCTCACTTGATTCTGCCGTCCAAACTTTCAGACTTCGGTAGCCGTAGAAGGAGCTGAAGATATCTGGACATCTGGTGAAGGAGAACATACTATACATGCAAGCAGAAGTAACAATTATATTACCGGACAAAAAGGATACGACTTGCCTCACTCATTGTATAATTTGGCGGAAGGCCTTCCACAATGAGAGTGCAGCATGCACTAGGAGGGAGCACGGGTTCAACGTAGCTCCCTCCAACTCCAGCACCACCAGTACAACATTGCTGAAAAGTTCACACATGTTTGTGAGCTAGTAAAATATCAAAAACAAGAGGGGAAAAAAATAGAAACAAACACCAAGAGATAGGGAATTAGTACCTCAGATAGCTGGTAATGGACACATAATCCATTCCGCTGGTTTCTTTGATCTGCATATCACATGATAATGCATAATGAGCTATAAAATTTATCACATGGAGTATGATCCAACGAATCAAATAGTAATAACAAACAATAGATTGTAAGGTACAGGGTGGATCAATAGTTATTAACAGCACACATTATGTGCACAATATTATCGCAGTTGTGGTGTAATGCATAATTCTCGAACAAGTGGACATGGAACTTACATACATGTCCTATCCGAGTGTGACGGTAGCATCCTGTTCTGACGTAATTTAACACAAGCCATTTACAGTAATTTATTTTTAAGTAATAGAAGCTCAGAAGTACTTACGACTTCAAACTCCAAAAATAACAAGACTTATACTGACTACTTTCTAATGCATATTCTCCTTATTTGCCAAACTCACGCAAAAGAAAAATGCTATTACGCAACTCACATGTATTTTATTTTATAAATACTAACAAATAAAACCTTCTTAACACATGGAACACACGTACACCCAGATTCTTTCTCGCACAGTAATCGGACATATGGTAACATTTAAGTGATCAAAATTATTTCTCACACTATCAGACATGACAAGATCTCAGCAAACAGAAAATAAATCAGAAATATCAAACAATCACTGACTCATAAATTAAACCAAACCATCAGTCTCAATCAAAGGCCATAAATCAAAACAAAAGATAAGGCTATCCGTTGCAAATTATATTAGAGAGGTGTGAACACTTAATACTACCACCAAACCCTCTTAAAAACCAAAACATTTATACACAACAAAAAGATGCAAATCATTCTTCGGTGTCAATAATTCCCAACAAAAGTAATCATCAGATCATAAGTACAGAGATAATAAATGAAAACAGCAAACCATCTTTGAACAATAAATTGAAAGTAAAACAAGGCTCCACAACAAGTTTCACGAAACAACGATACAAACAAAATTAAATGATCCTTCACAATCATTCAATTTTTACAAAAAGATTGCTCTATCAAAAAAAAAAAAAAAAAATCAAACAGATTGTTCTGGTGTATACACCACCTCAAAAAAACCCAAATGTCATATAAACCCAACGAATTCACTGTTAAACATCTAAAATTAGATCAGGTATAACATGCAGGATCAATTAACTGATGAATACAAGAATCTAAGCAAATGGCACCAATTCATTCACAGAACGTAAATAACAACAATTGGATTTGGCACAAAAAAAAATGAAACAAATGGAATGGGGTTTTTGGTTTAACAGACCATTTCTAGGGGAGAATCCGAGCCTTAATTGTGAAAGTTGGTCATAAATCCGCCTCATTTTCTCTACTGCAATTTCGGTGAGAACTCTTACAGTCAAAAATGTGTTTTCTATCGGATCAAATGGAGAAGAAATAGTGTGTGTGAGTAGTTAATGTTTGTCTCTCCATTGGATTTTGTTTCTGTTGCAGAGGGTGAATGAAATCAATGTCAGTATCTGAGAGTGTAATATGAGTATGACATAATCATTACTATGGAGTCAATATTCAACTACAGTTTCTTCACTTTTTGGATACTTTTCTGACTATGGTTATTTGCTTGAGCTTTTACTCGGACCATATATGCAGTGGGTTTGGTTAAGTCGAGTCATCGTACTAGGGATTGAAGCACCTTCATAAATGATTAATCGTACTTGAGCTATCGTTAAAAAATGAAATGTCACCTTACATATATTTTAACAGTGTGATGGTAAATATGTTGAACAATCATAGTGATATATATGTTTGAATTTAAAAAAATGGAATGTCACCTTATATATTTTGCACCGTCAGAATACTATCAACTGTACTTGAGTTATCATTAAAAAAATGAAATGTCACTTTATAAGTGTCTCAGCGGTGTGGTGGTAAAGGTTTCATTAGATCTGCAATTTATTTGGACGGTCTTGCTGATATAGATGGTTGAAGTTGCACGTTGAATTTTCAATTGCTTTGGCGTATCGTTAAAATTGATTCATATAACATTAATTTTTCTAAGTTACGTATTATTCTTACATATAATTTTTATGTGGATTCGTAAAGTTAATAGGTATTTATGTTTTGGAATAGTTGAGTTCGATTTGATGGTAGTTGTTCATGCATATGTGATTTCCTCATTTGTATTATTCATATTGGCTTTTCTTTGTTTGCTTCATTGTTTGGCGGGAATTGACCTCGATTCATTTTAGGGCAAGTAGCACGGTATCGCAGGTAATAAATAGATTAATTTGTTTAATCGAGTGTGATGTATATACGTGTGTGCATGCAAGTTAACATATTTATTTATGTAAAATGTAATAATGAACTTTTTAACGCGCTAAAGTTTTAATTTAAATTCATAGAGTTTAATGATCACAGAGAGTGGTAATACATTTAAATATTAACACTAATCTTACTTTATGAACTGAAAACATAAGATATATGTAACCAATTCATGACGGCTGAAGTACAAATTTATTTTATCAATTTTATTATTTGAATTAAGTAACTAAACATCTAAAAAGCCTAACAGAAATAACCTAACCAATTTTCAAGAACAGTTATGCACACTTTCTCATGCTATTCTTGTTAATTTGACTTTCTAAATCGTAATGTTGACATACAACTCATAAATAAAAATAAATTAATAAACCCAAATTAGTAATAATGGAAAGTACACACTTTTATATTATATTTTTTGTTAAGAGTATTTTCTTTATACTTTATACCAGTACCAGAACTAAGGAATAGCACAACAATAACCTCTCTTTTTCCATTAAGTGTATGGTGAATGTACATGACACCAACTTGTAAGTATTAATTTCAAATTCGATTTTTTTACTCTTTTTAAACTTCATTACAAAGCAACTGTTGTAAGCTGTACCAGTAGTAATGACAAATGACATATTCCTAGCCAACACCTGGTCAGACTTCCACAAATACTAGGGGACGTATAGAATTTGAGTAGCCTTTTTCAATTGAAATTGAATTTTTTTTATAAAATATTCGATATGAGTGGGGTGATTGCGCGGTATAACCAAGGCCTAGGATTAATACATAGTACATGCTCTTTTTGAGTATATACATATGACATGTTAGACCACTGTACTAATGACAAATTGAGCTAAAAGATCAACTAGCCTATGCTTCAGTGATGGGCACAAACAATACAATTACATAAATTGTGAGGGAT
Organism: Plantago elongata; assembly: GCA_036897095.1. NCBI lineage: Eukaryota > Viridiplantae > Streptophyta > Magnoliopsida > Lamiales > Plantaginaceae > Plantago > Plantago elongata. The sequence continues at coordinate 8,750 of JAYMSP010002404.1, forward strand.
GCTTCTTGGTGTAGGAGCTACCCAGCCCAGGTTGAACGGATAGAAAGAAAAGGAAAAAAAAAATAACGGAGAAAGAATTGCTTTATTCTTGTCTCAATCTCCAGAGCATGCTCGGCCAATGCCGTGCAACCACTGACTATACAGATCAATGTACCTATGGCAGCAACATATCTGCAACAAAACAAAATTAGCATCACTGTTCTGCTTAATGTAGAAACTGTGAAGAAAAATTATATTTAGCCAAGAAACCTTGGTGAAATGAACTGTAAGAACACTTGAAATGCATTCTTGTATTGACAAAAATCCTGACATATGTACTCTGATTTTTTAATACATGAAAGGAAAAAGATAATAAGCGGTCTTCTTTTATGCAGCTTGTATGCTTCTAATAATCCCACCGCAGATACTAGTCCTGGTGGACGAGGAGTAGGTGTTTTTGCTGGGTGTGTGTATGTGTTTGTCTAATCAAAAAAGGAATATAGATGGATAATTACCAACACGCCCCGAGTTTTAATGCATTCCGAAGAGAGAATATTCCAAATGCAATTAGTGCTCGCATGCAAAAAAGTCTGACCGCGTACCTGTAACACTGTTTTTCTTCATCGATAAATTACAAGTTTTTATGCGGATTGTAAGACAACTGGAACAAGAATGTAAAAGTATTTGCTTGTTCGTTATTTGAAAAAAACTAACATAACAAAAAGAGACACGTGTGGGCTCTCCGCTGTAGCTCTATTGTATGTCAGATCTAGAACAACTATTAACCAGAACCGGCCAGATCCAGGCAAAGAGGAATCATATCCTTGAACAAAACCATAATGCGCCCAAAACAGTTTTGAGAGTATACATACATGTTTAGATATAAAACTTCAAGATAAATAAAACTGTAATTAAACTAATCATGGTGATGCTCTGCTCTGTTAAATCAATCATAGAGGGCAATCATGTGAGATATGTACAAGTGTGTTTACATAAACATGAAATCGGTTGAGGTATATTGATTTTTTATTTTTTTTGAGACGAAAACTGCAATCTATACTATGGGAGATCCAAAACCAAGCATTCAGAAACTCACCAAATTCTTAAATAGCAGTAAACCATTCTCCCAAAACCTAGGTAACTGCCTACCAGAACATCACTGAAAACCATTATATCTCTGTTCATTTAGTCACCCTTCCAACACGATGAACCAACTAATTTATGATCACTACATCTACTAGTCTGCAGTCACAAGATAAGTACCACTGTACCACAAAGTAAAATTATTTTTAGTGAAGACTGAAGAGTAGATTCAATCAAGTTCCTTTTCTGATATTATGAAAAGTAGATTCAATCAAGGTCTGACGTGTGCAAACAAATTGAGGTACGGGCATGGATTTATTTTGGATATGTACTCTTTCATGAAATTTGTTAACCAAATTATTCTTAATGCAAATACTAAAACATTCAGTGAGCGAGTACCATGCACCACAGGACCATTAACCAAAACATCATTTGCATATCAATCTATGTAAATCTTAAATAATTCTGAAAGAGAATTCAAAATGAGGACAATACCTTTGGTGCCTTAGTACATTCAATACAAATTTTGAATGGCATCATTGCAAAGCCCCATTTGTTCTTCCTAATTTTTCTTGCCGAGTCCTCGATGAAAATACCGCAATCAATCACGTCAACGATTCCCATGGTTGAAACATCCGCAATGCAGCATGGAATCTTCACAAAACATGCACATTTGTTTATGCAAATTATTGGGATTTTCATGACTAAGCTACGCTTACCACCACCAACACCATGATATTGGTTGCATTTCTCTGGAAGTAGATGTTCACAGGCTGAATTCTAATTCTTAGAGATCGGTGCTGAACTTTTACCCAAAGGAAAATGATGCATCAGTATAATTTGCAAAGAAGAATAGAAACTTGCTGTGGTAAGACCCATCTTCTCTTATGTGGTTCTTTCAACTAATAAGTCTAATAAGGGCCGTCAATATGGATAGAATCCATTAGTTAGAGCTATATCCTATACAAATCCATGCGATATAATCCATCCATCACATAACCTGTTGAAAAGGAGTTTGGTTCGGATCTGGAGTTTTTAAATGGTCCCATATCCACGTGGATAATTTCTGGAACCAATTAAAGCCCCTTTCAGAAAATTGTAAAACGTATGCTTTCAAACCATTCCCTTAAATCACAACTGCTGACTGCTCGATCACTATCCACTTAACTAGTTTAACTATTCTTTTGTTTCTGCAATTTTACTTGATGCTTCAGATGCAAAATTTATTGATTCTGGGCAATATTGATGAGATTAAAAATTATGTCTGAAGGATATGATGGATCTTAGAACCCATGCACCACCAATAAAGTGACAAATGTAAGGCAGAAAGTCAGTCATAGCTGAAGTTAGTTCTCTAGTCTTATCTTATACTTTCAGGTTGCAGATCGTGAAGGGTTCTAAGCTTATAATGTATTTTAGTGTGCTCGTTTTAAGGTGTTATATGTACATACACACATAACTTCATTGAGAAAATGAGGATTGGGATAGTAATATATTTTTTTGGTCTGGGAGAAAAATGAACTTCCGTTGCCGGGACTTGAACCCGGGTCTCTCGGGTGAGAACCGAGTATCATAGCCAAACTAGACTACAACGGATGGTCAGGCAACAGAAAGTGCACTATTGAATTGTGTGATATAAACCAATTTCACAACAAGATAATTAACTTGATACTAACTTTGAACATATATAAAAGCAGTTCAAAAGAAAAATAAATTAAAAACGGGGTTCAAGTACACCAAAGACGAGACATTATATTAGCATATTATAGTATTTCGCAGCATGTATGTATAGCAATTAACAGGGCAATAGCCTTCAGAATCATCCTTACAGAAGGAAGTAGATCAGACTGAAGAAGAAGCAGGTGATGAGGTGACATAACTACTAATATGCACTGGGCACGAAAAGTTCATTCCGATGCAGTAACTAGTAGCAAAAGTGGTTTAGTCACAACTCACAAGTATACAATTATTTAAAGGCCTAGGGCAGATTGGCAGGCTACCAAAGCCCCCCAAGGACTAGTTTTGTGTGTATTAAGACCTCGTATCATTACTCGTTAATGGTAAATGATCTCAGTAAAATATTCCTTATACTAGTAAGCTGAACATCAGGCTCTAATTAAATTTTACTTGTCAATTGGTTTTGGTTAACTTGAAACTGAACTAAAATTACTAAATTCTTTCTGAGTACTGGGTACTTGAGCTAATCTGCTATTCAATCGAATTAACAACAAACTACAATTTACCAAGTGTATACGCCACAAACAATGATAATTCCAAAATAAACAGGTCTAATGTCAGGTCATCCATGTGCACTCACAGTGAACATTTATCCATCAAACTATCTATTTGGTCCTAGACTAGGTACAACCTCTAACACAGAGAAATGACATGAAGTTCGTTGTATATGACACTTCATTAATCTAAAAGCGCTGAATACCGGAAGAAAAAAGAGGCAAACCAGCCAGGGAAGCATAGTTCTCCTGGACAAACTAATTCAACCACCATAAATGTTGCTCCCAGAACAAATCTCATATTTTGTTCTGAAGACAGAGGTTATAAAGAAATGAGAAAAAGAGTAACAAAATTTGATTTAAGGCTTCATTGGCTTACAATAGTATTTGTTATGTGAATGATATAATCTGGATGTTTAATTAGGTTAATTAAACAACTAAGTAATAATGTTTTATTTTATGTAAATAAATGTAAGTTTGAGGGATGAGATTTTGACAAAAAAGAAAACAGGATTTTCCGAAGGAGAATTGGATCCCTTGCCATGAGAAAATCAATATAACACTACAACATCAAAGTAAGGTCATATTTTCATATGGATGCTTTGATTTCAAAATACAGTTATCTTCTTTCAGTCACTCACCCCCCCCCCCCCCCCCCCCCCCCCCCCCCCCCCCCCCCCCCGCCCCCCAACAACCGCCACGCGCGCGCATAGAATGGTAACAAATTGGAAGCACATAATTTAACTGATTCGAATATAGCATATTTCTTAGAGGTGAATTCCGTTCACCCTTACCATAAAAGGCATACTTAATTGCAAAAATTAAAGCCCCTGAAGCTGTTGAGCAAATCAGGAATCACAGAGTAAAGAGCATTACCAGCTGAAAAATTAGAGATGATGGTAGAAGCACACCAACTGCAAACTTAACATGCCAGCATCACTTTGTGAGACGAAATATTTATGCCATAGTTCATTTCCTTCTGATCCTGCGGTTCCTGCCACAAAAGAAAATTTTGTATCATGGAAAAAAGGTAAGCTAGAATATATAGGGTATTACAAACGTGTACTACCAGCAATCGAAAAACTCAATAATAATTTAACAAATATCGCTGATCAAGAACATAACATTATAATATCAAACCAGTAACTGCTCCCCCACATGCAACCATTTTATGAACATCCAGTGACGAAGATTCAGGAAGAAATTAAAAGCATCTGGCTACTACAGGAAACTGCTGGCATACAAGAAACTAGCAAGTAAAGCAGTAGGTGTTTATTATTTCCATATGTATCCACCACCAGTCTGGAAGTAGAACAATGCAACTCAGATTGTGAACAGTTGTTGCAAATAAATGCTACCCTAAGGTAAAGGAATGGATGTTCCATCTCATTTTTCCAAGACAGAAGCCAGCATTTAAAAGATAAATCGTGAAAAGTGCATCACCAGAATTGTTGACCAAGAATAACAAAATCTCCTAGGACCTCCAATTTGCTTTTTAATAAAGGCAAAAGTTACTGAAACAGCAAAACACATAGTAAGTGATTTTGGATGTTTTATTACTTATGGTTAGATTCAGAAAATGTGAATACAGTGTTTTGCAAGTAACAATCAGCCACGGGATATTTTTATTAAAGATAATACAGATTATGAGTATATTTGGAAAAGTTAGATGAAAACAGATGGAAATTAATTAATAATATTTATATAATCTTTTACACTTCCTTTACACAAAAGGAGTAATTCAAAGATAAAAATTGCAAGGTAATCTAGTGAGCATTTCATAAAAACTGGAAAGTGCCATTTCCACCGCAACATCCAAATATGGAAGATGCTCCATTTCGAATAGGGCGGAGGGAGTACTGATATTGAACGAAACTTAATAATTACGAAAAGAATAAATAAGTAATAATAAAAACGGAGATATTATTCAAGTAACTTCTTGATATTTATAATATGATGGAGTATCATCTCTCTCCCACCCCAAGGGTATATCAAACACATCATTTTTCAAATTCAATTAGATGAATTGAACAAATTATAATCTCAAAAATGTAGAACATAGTGATAATATCTAAAGCATCAACGCAAAGCAATAATATTACAACAAAACAGGATATTTGTACAACATATCAAACAAAATTGGATGACTTTGTAAAATTAAATCAGATCAGATAAATCTTTAGATTTATAGTGCATTGAAATGTTTTTCCTTAAAAAAGGAACTTTAGGAAACACAATGGCGAAAAAATCAAGAAAACTCAATATCTATATTTCACTTAACTGGTAATAAATTAGTACAATACCATCAAAATAGATAACTTTACTCGTATATCTGACCAGACAAAAAGTTATAACTCTAAACACAGAACATAAAGCTTAATAAATAAAAAGATAAAACGAAAATTTCAAGAACCAAGATTATTGACCATCTTAAATTACCCTTGTGCTTATGGGCAGTTCACATTGTGGGTTTATTCCAACTTCCTATTTCCAATGCTTATTTTCAGACTTATTCAGCATATACTGATATTCAACATTGTTTGTACTGATGCCTCTTATGTCAAGTAAAGGAAAATTAATAATGGCACAAGGCGTCAACAGTAATCAGCTAGCTATTATGGTTCACAATTCTCAATTAGAAGCTTCTGAGACAATTTTCAGTTTGCTACTTTTTTCGACTTTCTAACTCAACTCAACATGTGGAGGCAACTTGGAAAGATTGATCTCATCTCCACTAAGACTGATAAGTGATATCAATGCGAAAAGTTGGAAAGAAGGCATCAATGGCATCTCCAATTCGAAAGTCCATGAATGCATATAGTACATGTCTTATATAGCAAATTTCGGCACAGCACTGTTACTTTATGAGCTATAGATTAAGTTTTTACCAAAGAATCTTATATGTAATATCCCAGGTGTAACATAAGAGAATACCCATCAGCGTGTTTATCAGCCAATCAGGCAATCCTGATGTTAGATTTCGTAAACAAAGTTTAATCACTCCTTCAGTTGCAATTAACAAGTACTCAGCTGTTATTAATAAATAATAAACGAGATTTGCATTTAGCATACCATTGTCCAATGGAAAATACTTCAATAATCCTAGTCAGACAACATTACTATACTGCTATCTATATTTAATATTTTTACATAAAGATAAGACCATTTAAGTACCAGATTCACTTTTTTTGAAGTTGCACGTAATCACAAAGTTATTGAGAGTTTAAAGCAGCATGTAACCTAAAGTAAAGCACAGTTGCATATACATAGTAATGTACGCAACATTCAACAAAGAAAGCACACTTTCATATACGTACTAATGTACGATACCTTCATTATGGATAAAGCATAAATAGTCCTTTTCAAGATAAACAAGCAAAGCACACTCAATACACAAATACCACACCCCTGAAAAAGTGCTCCAGGAAGACATTGACGCCCTCACCTCCAACAAAGAACTATGCTCTCTACATAACTAAAATCTTTTCTAAGACAAGAAACTCAGGTACTTTTATACCAGTACGGTTACCATTTCAGAGAATACGTGAATGCTAGTTTAACATCTAAACATCAAACGGGAGTCAAGTCATGCTAATTGTAGAAAGAAACACATGCCAGACCCCAGTGTTAGGTCGACCTAATTCCTCTATTTTAACCTTCTACGACACCAATGCGTGACAAAAAACGACATTCCAAAACCAAAGAGAGATAAAGGGAGGGGGGCTTATTTTCTTAATAAGAAGTAAAACTTGTGCAACGCGCAGCTTGCATGCGAAAATAGCTAACTTATAGCGCAATGAGACACGGGGAATGCACTATGTCTTGATATGACTATCAAAAGCTTTTTGCACACTATGGGCCTCTTAGAAAGGCATGTATAAGTGTCCAGAAAGATGCAAATTGATTGACATACCCAGATTTAATAGAAATATCGATCGAGATTACATATAAAGGCATTGATATTGCATGTACTTGGGGGTTTTGCATTAGGTTTCTCTTATGCAATGTACTGGTAGGTGGTAAGTTGATAGTCACCAGCAAAGGGTGTGTAAGCTACGTAAGTTGATTTTAATAACCAAATCAATAAGCAAAAGTGTGGAGAGTCTATCAGCTATAAGGTTAACTACTGCACACATACATCAAGGTATAAACTGTTACCCACTTATAAACTTTAAAGGCAATCAATCAGCATTGGTACAATATCCAGAAGAGATTGTTCTGGATTAGGTTAAACCATTGTTCTCCAAATAGGATGTCAGTACAACGGCCTCAAGAACTCCCTCGAGATGTACCCCCCACTCTTAAAGCTGCACAAAAGAACTGCAACTTAAAACGGTACACGATGCGATTACGTACATCAAATGTGCGACCTGCAAGTTAATTAGACTGATGTTAGGACCTAACAGGATGCTTCACACGATTATTAATAGTGCAAGGACACAAAAGCGAGCAAGTCACAGATATTAATAAACTTAAACGCAGAAAACCTTAACTATGCTACGACTCTGCAGGAACAATAATCCTAGCAAGCTAGTCACAGAGGCTTCAAGTACTGATGCCACATATTTTTGTACCATAGCTGCACCCAGCCTGCACAATTCTACTTCGAAGTGGCAATTTGGCACTAATGACACCACGTTTTATTAGAAACATTCTAGGGAGAAATCAGGTTTTGCAGCATTTCGATACTGTAAATAAACAATTGCATTCAGATAAAAATTTGGCAAATAAACTGAAAGTACCTCACAACTCATCAAATCATCACATTCTGTAATGTTAATTTGTAGATAAGGAGTTCCCCTACCTTGCAGACCATTCACTGCGATAGCAGCATGTTCTGGTCTGTCAAAATAAGCAACACAGGCAGTCACAAGCCCACCACCTGGCTGTAAGACATCCACAGTAATGATAATAAATACTCTATGATTCGAAAAAGGAAAAAAAAATCATAGTGCATTATATCCTTACCTCACTAGATTCTGCCATCCAAAGCTTTGCGCTTTGATAGCCGTAGAAGTGGCGGAAGACAACTGGAAATCTAAATGAAGGAGAACAGCGTACAAATGCATAGCAGAAGTAATAATCATTATTACCAGACAAAAGGATACAATTAATCTCCCACTGCTTAAAATTTGCAGGGAGGCCTTCCACGATGAGAGTACAACAGGCATTAGGAGGAAGACATATGTCCGAGTCGGTGCGCTCAATTTCCCCACTACCATTAGAACATTGCTGGTAATGGTCACATAGCCCATTCCTTCGGCTTCTTACCATCTGGTCTGCATGTTCATATGAAACTCATAATTGTGTAATAAAAATTTATCAAATATAGTTCCAAGGAATCAAACAGTGATCAGCACACAACAAATTAAGGGGTACAGTGTGGAACAATAGTTATTAACAGTGCGCAAAATAAACACGATTGCAGTGCAATTGAAGTGCAATGTGCAGCCCGCTTAAAGTGCAATGTGCACAAGTTGGTGCAAATTGTTGATCAGGTAGACATGAAATGCAGCAGACACATGTTCTATCTAAGTGTGATGGTAGCATCGTATTCTATCATCAACACCAATTTGTCTTGGCAAGTATTTTAAAGAGGATAAAAATTCTTATCTAGCCACCCACAGTAATATGATTCTGAAGTATTAAATAATCAGATGTGTATAAATGCTTCAGCTTTCAAACTTCAATATAACAAGGCTAATGCTCCCTACTCCCTAGTTTCTAATGCATCATATCATAATTTCACATCCTCTTGCAGATGCAAAATGCTACTAGGAAACTCACATTCATTTTACCTCATAAACAATTAAATACTATAACAAAACCCTCGTAAAAAAGCAAAACATGTGTGCACCTCAGATTCTTTCTCACGTGGACTTGATAAAAAAAACCGGTAGCATTTGTAAAATCCAAATTAGTTATTTATTATAACATCAATATTCCCGACAAACAGCAAGTAAACTAAGTTTAGCAAACAATCACGGAATCATAATTAAACCACCAGTCTCAAACAATCAAAGGCCACAAATAAAACGAAAAACAAAGCTTCACTAACATAGCCATTATTTCAAAGATAGAAAATGTATTAGAAATTCCAATACATTTTCTTCCTTTTCCAGCAAGAACAACAATCTTCACGAAACTAAATAATACAATGATCATTCAATTTTGTCACCATCTAAAATTCCCAATTTTCAATACATAACCAAACAATCTCTATTAAATATCAATAATCCAACACTAGATAAACCCTAGATCGGGTAATTAAAACATGAACGATCAATCAACACACGGATACACATATCTACCAAACCACAAACAATCCATTCCCAAAAACAAACAAACAAATGATCCGATTAGGCAAAAACACACAAACACGAACGAAATGAATCCGTATACACGAATTTTGTCACCATCTTCAGGATACAAAACAATACAGTGATCATTCAATTTTGTCACCATCTAAAAATCCCAATATTCAATACATAATCAAACAATCTCTATTAAATAGCAACAATCTAACACTAGATAAACTCTAGATCGGGTAATTAAAACATGCACGATCAATAAACACATAGATACACGAATCTAACCAAACCACAAAGAATCAATTCCCAAAAACAAACAAATGATCCGATTAGGCAAAAAAACACAAACACGAATGCGTATACACGAATTAACAGATAAAAACTAACAGAGTAAGCAAAACAATGGAATAAAAAGGGCATTCGATATACAACCATTTCGACTCATATTTTCTTCTACAGTTCGGATCGGTCCTCTTCTCGTCGAATCTGCCTTGTCTCTCTCGGATCGGACTGAGAAGAAACACAATGTGTATGTACTATGTATGTATATGTGTATGTATTGATTCTCAGATGGATTTGTTTGTGCTGTGTTGAAGGTGATGAGTGTGAAATGAGTGTCACTATCTGAGAGAGAGAGAGTGATAGAGTGAGTGTGCTTTCTGTTTGATTTCTGTACGGGTATTTATACACCACCTGGAGTCAATGCTCCAGGATTCAGTGAAATATTTTTTAGATATTCTAGTTTATTTTTTATTGTTGTCTATGAGACGACTCATGAACACTTCAGGTATTGTATCGGAGACGGTGACGGGTATATGCAATTTTTCTCGGAATGGTTTTGAGAATGAAATGGACGTTGTGTTGATTTTCCTAAAGTAGAATGAGTCTTGATGCATCGACAACTCGACTGATCAGATGCAGTGATACGTGTTTTGAATGTGAAGTTCAGAGATCGTAAGTACTGCCTGTAAGTAATTCATGCAGCGTCAACAAGTGTATGTATACTTAGGTTAATGTTATATTAGGATGTTAATGGACCACATTTGTCTAAGTTATGTAGTAATTTATTTCCATCGTTACTTCATGAATACGATGTGATTTGATGTATCATGTGTTTCTAGTGTTTGCATTAGTGACGCAATGTGAGGCTCAATCTAGGGCACTAAATGAATAAATTAATTTGTTGTATTTAGAAGGTTGGACTTATATAGTGTTGGAAAAGTGAATGCTACAATGATAACGGTTGTTGTCGCGCTATTCGTATCAGATTCAATTATAAGTTGAATACAAAATTTATACTTTATTATGAGGTTAACCTCACATTTAACTTTTATTAACATTAACCTCCGCAAGATTAATTAGTTTTTATATTATACATTTTAACACTAATTTGTAGTTAAACTTTTTTAAAATGTTAGCATAAACAATAGGGAACTTTGACTTTATGAAGGAATTAGGCTCACTCAAACTTTAATTTTTTAAATTCAACTGAACTGATTTGTAGTATATAACTAAACAAAACTGAACTGAACTACATTTTCAGACGAAGATAATAGTCATATAAAACCTTCTCAATTTATGATTACTTTATATCTTTTAGTAGGTTTTAGGTTCAGTTACCACTTCCTCAACCATGTATCGTTAGTATTTCCATTTGTCATTTTTGGTAAATTTTAATTATACCTCACTTAATTATTATCAAAGTAATATACTCATAATTGCAAAACCAACATTCTCTTTTTATTATTCAATATCTTTTCATTTAAATGATACTTAACTATCTACCATAGCAACCAATTATCAATTTATATTAATTTTTTTCTACTTAAATTATATATCCAATATTCTTTTAAAATTTTCCACTTTACTATTTTGTAGTCAACCATTATAAATTTTGACTATTAATTATTCTTATGAAGTAGTAGGTATGTTGTAATACTTAATAAAATTATTTCATGAATATTACTAGTATAAATTTTTATTATATAATTTTTAAAATTTATAATTATATTTTAAAAGTAATTTGTGGATAAAATTTGTTATCGTTGATCGATTAAAGTTAATTTGAAAAGCTTTACAATGGAGAAAGTAATAATACTCAACTTTTCAACTTTTCAACTTTTCTCATTTATATTATTAAAATTTAAATGAAAACTTTACTCGGGACATATGAAGTATTTTAATATGAAAAATTAATGTGGTGAAGTAAACAAGTATCTCATATCTCGACTCGATCTTAATTATTAGTAGCTTGTAAGTTCCTATTTTGACTTCTAAGTTCTAACTAACCATAGCTCATTACTAAATATAAGCTGCATTTAAAAACATAAACTACTATAAAAAGAAGTCAAATGCACTAAGTGTTAACTAAATTATTTCTTAAATAAATAATCAACAAATATAACTTTAAAACCAACCAGATGACATATCTAATGATTCGAGTTTGGGTCTTAATATGTTAAGACGAGTAGTAAACTACTCATTAATACAAACTCGTAATCATTAATCGATGTTAAATGTTAAAGGCCCGTGGTAGGTAGATGGAAAATTGGTATGAAAAGAACAGAGAATAACTTTGGGTGGGTGTGTAGTGTGTACTATTGACTTGTTGTCACTGTCAGAGTGAGAATCAGAAGCATGAGAAGAGTGTGTGGATTTGCATTGCAGTTCGCCCCACTCTATTCGATTCTCTCAAGCATTTTATTCCTTTCTCCAACTCTATCCATCTATCAAATTTACAGACTTCTTGACCAAACAATGGCAGAAGATGCAGCTGGAGCAGCAGTTCAAGTACTGGTGCAAAATCTTCTTGCAATGTTTTCCCAAGAGATTAAGCTCATACGTGGTTTTGGAGATGACCTTACACACCTCAAAGACTCACTAGACATGATCCAGAGGTTCCTATCTGATGCTGAGGAGAAGGTGATCACCAACAAATCTTCCAAAAATGGATGCTGCAGCTCCAGGACTTGGCCTTTGAGGCTTATGCCATCTTGGATGCAATCAACTACTACTCTATCCGGCAGAAAATCAAGAACTCAAGTCAAGAATCCAAGAAAACATGGTACTGCTTCTCATCTGATGATTCTCCTAGCTTGCGTTTTCGTTGAGAAATGGCTATTGATTAAAGATGTGATCAAGAACTTCGAGTTGATTAATAAATCTGCTGTGAGCTTTGGTCTTCAAGAAGCAGTTGTGAATGGAAATGATGCTAATTGTAATGATTTTTCAATTGAAACCGACCCGTTTAAAGTCGAGCCGTATTTTGTTGGAAGAGAGAATGATATAGTGGAAGTAGTTAATATGCTTGTTGCTAATTGTTTTGATGAAACATGTTCTGTTGTTCCTATTGTTGGCATGGGTGGTCTTGGAAAGACGACTCTAGCTCGAAAAGTGTATAATCATGAAAGGATAGCAGTACATTTTGAAATAAAGATTTGGGTGTGTGTTTCTGTTGGTGTTGATGATGCTGTGAGATTGCTCAAAATGATTCTTCAAGCATTGAGTGAAGAGAATGTGGGAGTTAGTGTTACTAAGGTAGCTGTGTTGGAAAAGATTCGGAAGCATTTGGCAGGTAAAAGGTACCTTCTTGTGCTAGATGATGTATGGAATGAGGATGCTGGAATGTGGGAAGATTTTATGAATTGCTTATCAGGAGTCAGTTCCACGTACAAAGGGGAATGGCATTGTTTTTACCACGAGGAATGAAAATATTGCCTCGGTTGTTGAAGCGGATTCTACTCATCGATTGAGTGAGTTGTCGAAAGATGAATGTTGGTCGATAATAAAAGCAAAAGCCTTGGGGAAAGTAGATGTTTCGACTGAACACGAAGAAATAGGGAATCGGATTGCACAAAGATGTGGTGGTTTGCAATTGGCTGTCAATGTAGTAGGACTGCTACGAGGCAAACCGAAGGATGAGTGGTCATCAATTCTGGAGAACCGACTTTCAAACTTTGGCCAAGATGAGAATCCTGTAACCAAGATTTTAAGGTTAAGTTATGATCGTTTGCCATTGTCATCACTAAAAAGGTGTTTTGCTTATTGTTCTGTCTTTCCTGAAGATTCTGAAATAGAAAAGGATATGTTGGTCAAGCTTTGGATGGCAGAAGGGTTTTTGCAAGCTAATCAAGATAAACATGTGGAGAATGTTGGTAATGGCTTCTTCAACTATCTATCACAGGCATCTTTAATTCAAGTTTCCAAGCGAGACTACTTTGGCAGTGTTACGCATTGTAGAATGCACGACCTTGTGCATGATCTTGCATACTCGGTATGTGGATCTGGAAGCACAAGCACAGGTATGAGGGATAGTGGAAATAATGTTAGTAAAGTCAGATATCTATACCTTAAATCGGATGAGCCATATTACATTTTCAAAGAACGAGCAAAGTATCTGCGCACGTTTATATTTGGTGGTAAAGTTGAAGATAACTATTTCTCACCTTTCAGCTACCTGCACATTTTAGTACTTGAGGATGCATTCATTAGAAATCTACCGACTGAGATCGGTAACCAGAAACATTTAAGATTGCTTAACATCTCAGAAACAAGTATCATAGAGTTGCCAAATTCAGTCAGGAAACTCTCCAACTTGCAGACTCTGATGGTTCCAAAAGAGTTAAAGAAGCTCCCGAGAACAATTATTGAGTTACTAAGCTTGAGACATCTTCATATTTCTTCCACTGAATTACCTCCTTGGATAGGAAAATTAACTTCTCTTCGAACATTGCCATACTACAGAGTTGGCTTTGACAATGGTTGCAAGATTAAAGAGCTCGGAAACTTGGAGAATCTCACTGGAAAGCTTGAAGTTCAAAATCTAGAAAGGGTAAGTGATGAAGTAGAGGCTAACCAGGCAGATTTGTTCGGAAAAAGGGGCATTTTTGCGTTAGTTCTTAAGTGGAACGAACCAAGGCATGGTGAAATAAATGATGAAAATGTATTGGAAGGCCTCCAACCTCAACCAAATTTGAAGTCTTTGGAGATCCGGTGATATGCCAGTAGAGACTTCCCTTCACGGACAAAGAAAATGGAAGTGTATAACAATATTGAAGGTCGTTGGGAGGGACTCACTAATCTGGTTAAGCTAAAACTTCATCGATGCAAGTGTCAAGAAATTCCAAACCTTGGCCACCTCTCACGCCACAAGATTCTTGAGATTGAAGATCTGCATAATGTATAGGCCCTTCGTTCTATGGGTTTGAAGGCTCTGGCAATCTGCCAGAACGGCCGGGTTGGGTACCCAAATTCCCCCCTAGTTGGGCTGTAAACTTTTTCGGCCCAAGTAGCTGAAGGCAAGAAGATTGTCTCTCTGGTTTCTGCGATGTTGCGAAGAGATTAAATCAATCAAAAATCAGAATTTTGACATTAATGGAGGTGGCCACCTCACTTTCCTGTTTAAAGGTAACCCCTTTTACTTCTACTTTCTCCCCAAATGGCTACTTGCTCCCGTTGAGGCAATTTAACAAACCAACAGCAATTTCTCTGAAAACATTGTTGAATTTGGGCAATGTTAACTCCATTAAAGTTCCTTTAAGATGCAATAGTCATTCTATTGTCTTCCAACGGAAAGCAGGTGCACTTGGCTTACAGCCACCATTGTTATCGTGTAGGAATTCTAGCTTTATTCGCCAACATCATCAGTTCAAATTCTCCTGATCTAGTTTCATTGCTTCGGATGGGTCTTTTTGGCATACCCCGGCTCTGGATAACTTAAAAAGCTCGTTTTTCGAGCCAATAAAGTTGGAGATTTTGCAGTTGACGCCGCTTGATGTTTGCAAGTGGTGCCTGGTTTTATCTAGTGTGATTGTTGTATCCAAGTGGACAGTTGGTATGTTGTTAAATCCGTTCTTTTGGACGTATTTCAGCTGGACTTGGTTGTTCTGGCCGTGGATGGTGGCCGTTGGCATTGCTATTTATGGTCTTTACTACCTTAACAAGCACTTGAAGGGTGAGGCTAATTCAACTGAACAGCTTGCCATTGTTACGTCGTCTTTCACATGGCTAACATTAGTCCTACCGGCTCATTTCAATGGATTTCTTGAAGGATGGCCGATTGTGTTCTTTTTCGTGTATCATTACTTATATTTCCTTAATATTAGTGTCAGGAAGCGGTTGTACGGTGATATTTATCCTAGGGAGCATGACCATAAGTGGGATGT
>JAYMSP010002405.1:0-24508 GCA_036897095.1 Plantago elongata
TACGACCTAATCTACTTACGAAATATTTTTATTCGTTCGCAATAATAAAATTAATATTTAAATAATTTTTCGGAGGCTAACAAAATTCGCGGTTGTTACAGTGATACTGTAAAGGTAAAAGGTAATTGTGAAGAAAGGTAAAGATAAAATAATTGCTAAGGGTGTGTTTGGTTTGCAAGTAAAGTGAATTGAGAATTAAGCTGGTCAACATTTTTTGGGTTTTATGGACCTAGATGTAATTGTTGATCCCGGAGGATTCAGATGCAACATAGGCATCCTGCAGGGAGGTGTATGTAATTATTCCTTTAATATATTTTAACCGTGTCAAAAAAAAAAATATGTGAAATTTCACAATCAGATCACCATGACTTCACATGTACCCAGTTTATGTGAGGTTTATTCCTTCTTACTGCAAAAAGAGAGCAAAAATATACTTCGGAGCTGATTGGTATAGAAGTTGAATGGGCATTTGGATGGATTTAATGAAATTGATTTTTAAATGTAATTGAAATGGGGGTATTTGAAGTGTATTTTAAACCAAATCATTGTTGATCGAGCCAAATGAACCGATTACCAGGAAAACAACCCCTTCATTCTACAAAATTTAATTCCACCTTTGCTGAATTGTTTGTGTTAGAGGATCCAAATTGAAAAGAGTGTATTGTGCAACACACCAACTTGACCCATATATACATTGTAGCATACCAAAAATAATATATTAACATTATGGAGTACCAAGAATATATTAAGCGGATAACCTGCCGACTTGCTCATCCGCATAAATAGTCCCCTTATCCGTTATTTAAAAAAATAAAACTTAGACGGGCTGGCTATTTTATATCTAATTGGTGGGTGAGTGGTGGGTTAGATGTATTCAATCTGCAACCCACCCGCCCATATTATTCACATAACATAAAGTGCATATAGAAAGACACTGCCACTTTAGGTATATCAAAATAAGAGTGATCAATGTGGGTACATTATTGCAACCACCCGTCTAATTGAGGAACTCCGACTGATTTTCCGATTAAATTAATGACGTGGTCGCCGGACGTGTAATTTTCCATCCAAATTCGTATTTGACTCGTATTTTTATACTTGAAATTCAAATACGGGACACGTGTCGCATCCACGTTAATTTCCGGTATAAATTTTGCATTATATTATAAAATAATTTAAAAATATAAAAATTCTTTAAAATATAAAAATTCATTTTACATTTTCTTTAAAAAAAAAATTAAATTAAAATCGCATTAGCTACAAAGCTCTCGTATTCTGACAGTTGACTCGAATTTTTGAGATTCAAATTAAAATACGTGACACGTGTCACCCTCTTGTAATTTATGAGTATAAAATGTTTAATATAATTAACAAATGATGAAAAAAATTCTGAAAAATATAAAATAAAATATTTTACATTTTATTACATATAAAATAAATAAAATAAAATAAAAATAAATTTATAAAATACAATTTGCTACAATAAAAAAAGATGAATCACTTACAAAATTCAAAGACCCAAATGAAGATTTACTGTAGCAAATTGCGTTTTTAGTTTTTAAAATTTTTTAATTAATTTTATATGTAATAAAATGTAAAATATATTTTTTTACATTTTAAAAATATTTATGAATTGTATTAAACAATTTATACCCATAAATTAGTTAATGCGATTTTAATTTTTTTATTGTTTGTAAAAAAATATAAAATGAATTTTTATAAATTTTAAAATATTTTTCGTAATTTTTAAAATCCTTTTATAATTATAATACATAATTTATACCGAGAATTAACGTGGACGAGACACGTGTCCCATATTTGAATTTCAAATACAAAATACGAGTTAAATACGGTCAAATATGATTTTGGAGGGAAAACCACATGTCCGGCCGGCGGCCACGTCATCAATTTGTTCGAAAAAATAATTGAAGTTTCTCAATTGGACTGGTGGTTACCACCCAAATTAATCGCTCTCAATTTAATGTATCTAAAGTGACATTATCTTATCCTAGTATACCTAAAAATAAAAAAATTCCCGCGTATGCATGTGAAATGAATTAATTGTTGTTGAAATGAATATATAGAAATATAGATGTGTAGCGAACTTCGTTTATTTCATGTATTAACTAGAAATTATCTATGTGCAAAAGGCCCTTCATCTTTTCTCTTTGATTTTAAAAATATTCTGTTAAAATATTTGAGATCCCGGCTCCACCACGGATCGGTGTGCAGCCTATGTTGTGCTGTGTTATATGGCCTATGGGTATACTGAAGAGTCGTTCACGTAGCATCAGTTTCTTCATTACCAGTAACCACCACAATCATAGGCAGCCAGTTTGTTTGAAATGGGCAACTCGGAGTCTTCTTCCAGTGATCCTCGCTTCATCACCGCCTGCAGGTCTGCGATCGCCTCCGATCATTCTATATAAGTATAGTTTATTAAGTAAAATCTCCATGCTTATCATCAATTGATCAATTCATTGATTGAAATTTAGGATTATCATATCTTACAGCTAGCTATTCTGTGTAGGGCTTTTACCTCAAAGGAACTGGAGAATTTGAAATCAGTCTTCTCATCTCTAGCTGCTCAGTCTCAGAGCGATGGTAAATTCATTTCTCCTCCTGTTTTCAAGGTGCACCTTTTTCCATTTTTCGGTACCCCTTTCGAAACTAACTTTACTCTCTATCTAGTCTAACCTAACTAGTAACTATCCCTATCTGCAGTCGTATATTGGAATTGATGGACCTTTGGGCGATAGAGTTTTCGATTTGGTTTCGCAGAAACGCAACAATCAGAAACTTACATTTGAAGACCTTGTTATTACTAAAGTGAGTTTAATTTCAGAATCATTCTCAATGCCTAATACTTTGCTTTCCAATTGCTTTTAAAATTAGAGGAATTTCTTTTAACTTACAATCTTTTGTGGAACCAATGGAATGCTACGAGCATATATGTCCTGATATAATGAATGTAGTTTTCTTAACAACTGAAGTAGTATAATTTCATATGTTAAGACAAGCATTATTGCAAACTATATCAGATTAGTCCCTGTTCTAGTGTTCTTATGCTATCTAAGTTTATATGTGCTCACATGTTGTGTTTCAAGCTACTTATGAACCTACATCCCATTCTCTTATATAACTAAACAATATTGTGCTTTGATAGTAAAGTGGGAATATGAGATTCTTCCGTGTGTAGTTCCATTCCAACAGTAACATTAAGTAATAAATCACTGCTAATTGGCATGCGGCTGGCTTGCGATGGCACATTAACCAAGCTAGCTGCTGTACTTGTAGTTTTCTGGGGTGTGTGCAAGGCATGCACTTGGTAAAAGGAGTACTAGGCACAATGTCAAATACAAGGGAATTAAGCTTAATCTTCTTCAATTGCTTGATCACTACTCTTTGCAAATTGCAATTACTTGGTGCCAATATCTCTCAAATGCTTGGTCCTCACTCCTCTCCATTATAAATAGAATGAGCACTTCATAATTCAGATATACTTCAATTCATACTTTGAAAGATGTACTTGAAGACCCACTTGAATCTGACTCAAATACTTATTAGACACTTGAGCTGTTCATATAGTACCTTCTCCCCAACCCAAATGTCTATCATACAAAGATATTGAGTTGCTCATCTTTCCCAATCAATACGTTATGTATTTTACTAGATTTTACTTGGTTTATACCTCCTCCGTCCCTAATTCAAGTTCACGCATTCCTTTTTGGGCTGTCCCTGATTCAAGTTCCCGTTTCTATATTTGGAAATATTTTGAACCCACCGACCATTATAATAATCTAAATTGGCCCATGTGAGCTTCCCCCACTTTATTTCCACTATTACTTTTAATAAACCACATTAATTTATTACATTGCGTTAAAACTCGTGTCCGGTCCCGCAAGAACTTGAATTAGGGACGGAGGAAGTATAATTATGGACCCAACAAGAAATTTTATTTAGTCACATCTGACTTCTTTCATAAACATCAAACATTAACCAAAACGAATATAATAATGCTTATATATCTCAACCCTCCAAAACCGGTCTGATAGCAAATTTAAATGTTTGATTTGGGGCGGAGGGAGTAAAGATCTAGCCTTGTATTATAGCTGCAAAAAGAACTTTGACTTACTGTTCTTCTTTGGAAGAAGATAAATGTTGATCAAGAAAATATCCCAGGAGCTCACACAGTTAAGTTAAATGTCCACGTCGTTACATTTCTGCATCTTTGTATTTCCTATACCCTTCCAATCTTATAAAAGTGAAATTTACATTATGCGGGTACATGACAAGTTGCAATGATGGTTTTTGTATGAAGGATATTGACCTATAAGTACATGTACAGTTTGAAGGGATATATGCACTGAGAAGCATGCTTCTTCTTACTCCACTATTACTTCTTTGTCTCTTATGTGTTTCTCTTGCATTCTTTCAGTTTATAACTTCAGTGTTAATATCATAAATTCATAACATTATCATGTAAGGTTGTGTGGTGTTAACATTGAATACAGTGGTCAGTGGTAAATAAGATATTTTGTTGTGAGCGAGCTATTATATTACGATTTCTTATTTGGACATTTATTAACCTGATTGCAAGAGTTAGTTACTCACTTGGACTTGGCAATTGCAAACTTTGTATAGTTCACAATGATCTTTTTGTTATGTTATGTTCTTAGGTTCTTAAGAGCATAACTACAAACCAGTCAGGAATTTATTGCCATCTCTAAGTACATGCAATGCTATGCATTCATTAAGGGGATATTGCTTAGGTAAAACCTAATTAATTTGATTATTATTCCCTTTACTAAAACTATTTGATTTGTTATTCAAAAAGAATGGGAGAGTTATTATATTATTAGGTATTTTCCTAACTTGTAGTATAAGTATTCTATATACTAAGAACCCAAAAGAAAACTAGGTTTCTTCTCCGATCAGCCTTCAGCGCCACACACAACCTTTCTTGGTATGTTCCGTACCTTCAGTTCCTTTTGTTCTTGGTAATCAGACAGATTTTTCACATCTGCTTCAGTTGTTCTAGTACCTTGGCCTGAGTGAGAGAAGAAAAAGAAAAAAAGGTTAAAAAGTTGGATTAAATTACTTTTGGCAATAGCCTCAGTCTGCTTGATGGCCTAATCATTGCTATTAGCCCCTCGCTGAACCTACTCATTTTTCTCATTGAGTCATCAATGGTTTTATTCAAATCCATCAAAACTCAGTTGTTCTGTTTTAGCCCCTAATCGATTGGAATCTGTGAATTTACCATCTCAGTACCATCACATGAAATTACCTTTCTCAATCCATCACTCAAAAGATTTTGGTTCTGGGGCATGACATTTAATGTGTTGGTACATCATTGTGTCGTCTGGGATATGCTTTGAAGAAACTTGCTACTATCCCTTTCAATCACACTATCTTTCTAGTATTCTGCTTTAATGAAACTGAAACTATCCTTTGCACTATCTTACTAGTGTTATACTTTGGAGAAGTTGCAGCTAGCTTCATTTTTTCCACTGGACTATCCTTCATGATATCAACCTTTAATTAACTTTTGCAAGTGCTTGGGGGAAACGAACTGCTGTAACAGTGAGAATGACTGATTAATACAATAAACTTATTAGAGTGTGCTGGTCTATCATGGAACATATGAACCAGTACACTTGCGAGCCATTTTCAAAGACTATTTGACCTCATTATTTCAATCCTTCCCTTATGTAATCATGGACATATGCTGATTTCTTGATATTTTACTCTTATCCTCTTGTAATTGGTGGATTTTAAATGGTTCAGCTTCTACTTATTTATAAAAACAACGAAAAGCATGAGTCACGATCTTAGTCTCTGTTCCTGCTATTTCTTACTCCAGGGGACATATGAGAAGGGAACAAAGGATGACATTGAACATTTCATTTACGAAATACTAGATGTCTCCAGTGATGGTAAAGTGACAAGGTGATATGTGTTTTCATAGTGCAGATATATTTACATCCCTCGTAGACATAGTTCATATGGGTTATTATGTCATTTGGTTTCCATGATCTGCAGGCCTGACCTCGAAGCGGTTTTAACTGCCATCCTTGATAATCTATTTGAGTCAGAAAATTCTGAACCCAATGCAAGGTCACATAAAGAAGTTGCCGAGGTTTACATTAATGCTTCAAATTCCGCGAGTGATTGCATGTCTTTTGAGGATTTCCGGGTATGGTGTACCCTTCTTCCTGCAGTCAAGAAGTTTCTTGCTTGCTTATTGATGCCATCTGATAGAGGTTTCTCGTCTATACTCCTAGCCTCATAGCTATTTTCTTACTAAAACGAACTTTTGTGTTGAGTAGCTCACACTTCATTGGAGGTCTAGCCACATTTGCGATATTTCATTATTAATCTCCATTGTAGATAAATTGTGGTATAAGTATAAATATATTCAGATGAATATATCTCTTTTTGGTCTTATCTGATCTGATCCTATGACAAAGATAATTTATTCCTGAATCGCTGATACTACAGAATGCTACTTTTCCGATGCATTCTTCAGTATAGATAATCTGTCATGACAATACTGTTACCTCCGAATTTGAACTGTTAATTAAGAAAATGCATAATGGATTTAGCTCTTTTTCTATCAGTTTTAGTATCTTTCACAATACCTTGTCAGGAAATGTGGATTCTTGGTGTCAATAATTTGCTGTTTATTACTGTAGGTTCTCAAATTCCTACTCTGCAGCATCCGGACAATATTGATCCTACTCTACTATTATTAAGGAAGGAATATGCTTGGCATATTGGTGGGGCACTGTCCATAAATGAACTGGAGGAGTGGAAACTTCTATATCATAGTGGCCTTCACGGACTAAGTTTCAGCACTTTCTTGGGGAATGTAGCGTGAGTAGTTTGTTTTACCACTTTTGGAAGTTGGCTTTTTCTTGTTTCTTCATCAATATTAATTTTCTTGTGCATATTTTCTAATACAGGTTTTATTTGTCGCCATAATCATCTATATCATGCCCCTCTTTCCTTAAAGCCATCATTTCCTTTTTGCTCTCTTATATTTGTTCTTATGATTCCGCTGGTTATTGAATGCCTTCTTTTAGCAAGAGTAAATGATGGATATTCTGTAAATCCGAGGTTTGAATAATTACCTTAATAACTTGTTTTCAAGGTATGAACCAAGTCTTCTCTTACTTTTGTCTGCATTTATATTGCATGTATACTGATTTGTGTCTATGCATATTTGTCTGCATGCCAAGTATTGTACACTTGTTCCTGGCGATGCACAAATGTCTATGCAAAGATATTGCTTAATGTATTTTAAACACTTCCGTTTTTTATGGTTGTCATTATTTGAGGGATTTTTATAGGCATTCATTCTTCTGTTCTGTTGATGGTCCATTCCAAAGGAGTGGAGTCGGTAATTATTCCCTTGTACTGCAGAACTGGTGGACCAACTGTATTAATCATTAAAGATAAGGAGGGTCACATATATGGAGGGTACGCTTCTCAGCCATGGGAAAGGCATGCTGATTTTTATGGGGACATGAAATCTTTTCTATTTCAGCTGTACCCGAGAGCATCCATATTCAGGCCTACTGGTGCGAACCATAATTTACAATGGGTAAGTACTATGAATCTTATGCAGTTAAGGTTACAGGATGGGAATTGGTAGTTTTATACGGTCATTTACATGAGTTATAGCAACTGGTATGAAATGATGAAACAATAAATTATCATTGCAATAGGAGTTGTTCAAGTAGCAACGTCCAATTACTACAAGAATGCCATTTTGCTTTCTTTTCTATTTTACAATGCAAACCTGAACTTTGATGTACATTGAAGAATCTATCTTCAATGACTAAATGAAGTTACTGTAGTTATTTGAGCTCCTCTCCCACTGGCAGAGACCCAAAAGGTACCCCACCCCGACAGTCCGACACAGGGGAACAGGTATGAGTATGGGAGAACCATGTTCGCTTTTATGTTGGTGATCTTCTACTTGATGAATGTTCTCCCTCTCCTCGAGGCGAAACCGACTCCTTCCCTCCTAGGTCCTCTAGCCAGGACCTGTCCCTGAAACAGCAAAGAGACCATATCACATCCAATTAGAACACCATGTTGGCCTTTATGTTGGTGATCTTCTACTTGATGAATGTTCTCCCTCTCCTCGAGGCGAAACCGACTCCTTCCCTCCTAGGTCCTCTAGCCAGGACCTGTCCCTGAAACAGCAAAGAGAGCATATCACATCCAATTAGAACACCATGTTGGCCTTTATGTTGGTGATCTTCTACTTGAAGAATGTTCTCCTTCTCCTCGAGGCGAAACCGAATCACTCCCTCCTAGGTCCTCTAGCCAGGACCAGTCCCCGAAACAGCAAAGAGAGCATATCACATCCAATTAGAACACTGGCTCGTCAACCACAAAAATACAGTTTAGCAGAATTCTGGTTTTACACCTGGTCTTGCCTTCTTCAAATGAGTAGGTCCTTATGTGACCCCGTTGAGTTCTAAAAGTTATGCTGCAATATACTATGATGGACAAGATAGGTTTAATCATAAATGAATTGATTTCCATTGGAAAACTGGTTGAAAGTGAAGGCTAAACACCGACAGCATTGAATGATTGTGATGGAGTAGTAACACTATCTTTCCCCTAATTCTCATGCTTTGCACATTTGAAGTCTCATTCATTGTGACCTTGGTAGATTGATGGTTTCTTTTATTAAATAGGTCTCTCTTCATCCCCCAAAATGTTGACCATAAATATCAAACAGCCACCACTTACGTGGGAGCGGTGCTGTTTGTTAATATGTCTACGTGCTGTGTTTTCAGTCAACTTTCAGCAGCCTTGTATTGTTCTCCTCTGTTAGAATGATATTCATCTGACCTTCCATTTGCAGTGTGCTATAAATTTCAGTTCGGAGAGCATTCCAAATGGCATTGGATTTGGAGGGAAAGTGAACCATCTCGGGCTGTTCCTATCAGCAAACTTTGACCAAGGGCATACGTTTGAATGCACAACTTATAGCAGCCCTTGCCTATCGAAGAGTTCACGGATATACCCAGAAGTAATTGAGTGCTGGGGAGTGGCTACACAGAAGATTGAGCAAGACAGGACTGGTGCTCACAAAGGTACAGTTTTGGACAGGTTCAAGGAGGATCGCAATATGCTCAACCTGGTTGGTCTAGCAAACTCAAGCAATTGACCTGAATCTTTATCACCTATGTTCTTAATACTCCTTTTGTTATACTAGCAGAGGTGGATATATCTGAGTTCTATTTACTTGTTTAGATTAAATCATTGGTAGCTTAATCCAGCAAAATAATTAATTTTGTTTTGGGCAAAGTTAAGAGTGCAATCGAAAATATTTGAACCTGGTCTCACAGGAAACAAGGACACTACTCTGTTTGTAGTGCCTACTATCTGGCTTGAAATGTTCGTTTACTGGAACATCAAAACCGGAATGGTTGTTCAATTAATGCCAATGGTTCAAACTGGAACATTCACTGTCAGTATTGTGTCATTGTGCAAGAAAGACTGGAGATGAAACCATGCTTCATCCTTTTTAAAGAATGTGGTTTTGCTAGATCGTATTGGGAGGTTTCTCCTTTGCTTGCTCACGTCATATGCTGTGATGCTTTTGAATTTTATCCCGTTGGATTGAGCAGGTTAAGCAACAGGTGAATAAAGATGCATTTGAGTTTTTTTTGACATCATGCTGGAGTATATGGATGGAACTTACTTTTTTCAGTGTGCTTCCTTTTGTTTTGTTATATGTTGTTGCAATAATTTGGCTCAGGTTTTAGCCAATAGTACTGTACCCGACATTTAAAAACATTATTCTTATATTTCAAATTTTAAGAGTAATGTTTCTGTATGTCAGTTTAAAAATATCAGTTAGATGATCAGTAAATTTGTTAAGATTAAAATTAGTTACTTATCAACTAGTTACTTAATTTAACTAGTTTAATGTTGTTTAAATATAGGACATGATGAAGCGAAAAGTTTGGTAAAGGATATTTTCGTTAATGTTTATTAGGATATGTGTTTAACGCTACATGTAACAGACAAGTATTCTTTAATAATATAGCATTTTATGTGATCAAACAATCCTAAAATTAATTTTAGGGACTGATTGGTATAATTGAGTGGATTTTTTCAATTGAAATTGAATTTTCTTTTACAAAATATTTGATTTAAGTGGGGAGATGACCGTTCCAGCAATATAACAAACATGATTTTAATAATGATATACCAGATATGATTTTTTCCTAAAAGTTTTACCTCGTTCAATTTTACCACAATATTCACCATTCAAATGTACGTTCAATCTATACTATTCGGAATTGTTATATATTACTTATCATCGAAGGCTTGGTATTAATGATCACCTATCAAATGTAGTGGATATTGTTTGGGACGGATGAATATGAGCGTTAAGTGGATCAAATCTCTTCAACCTGTGAAAGTTCGATAATTTATCTTGAACTTGAGTTTAGTGTGGTTAAAAGTTATTCATCTCACAAGTATATGAGTAAATACACACATTTAATATATTTAAAATTATATACTCTTCTAATATTATATTTAAAACAACACAGTGTCATTATAGACGGTATAGAGGTAGTAATGGGTTGTGTAATAAAAAATTCATAAATCTTATCAACTAAGACGTCTACGTAGTTAACGAAAGGTGTACTTTTGTAAAAACATAGAAATTTTAATTAATAATATTGATAATTTTCTTCATAATTTATACTCACCTCTAAATGAATTATTTAGAAATCATCCCTTAAAAGAAGACTTGCTCTTAAAACAATACTCAATATCTTTGCGTATACTGTATGGGTATATATTTTTTAAACGAATTAAGGGTGACTCGAATCTCCAACCTATTGGTTGGATGTGAATCGTCTTATCGATTGTGATGCACTTCGTTGTCTACTGTATGGGTATATGTAGTGCTAAAAAAAGTAACATATTAGTATTTTAGAATTTTATTATTGTAGCATGTATGTCATCAGTTGCATACAATTTAAATAATTTTTATCCAGAAAATAATAGTAATATTAATTAATATTCCATCTATCGCGAATTGAATATTCCATGGGTTAGGCACAAATTCTTATGTAAATAATTAAATAATATATATTTATTGAAAGTAAAGTAGAAAATATAAAGGTTGTGGTTCCAAACACATATTTTAATGCAACTATTGAATTTCTTTTGATTATAATATTGGATTGTGAGGTATAAAAATTACTAAATACAAAAATAGAACAACGAATTTAGAATATCCCAAAATAGAATACGGGATATCCAATTCGGTACGGAGGAAGTACAATTTATCTGCTTGTAAAAAGTTAATGAGCAAGTACGAAGACTAATACCACACGCTGCTCTTAATTAGAATCTTAAACTCAGTAATATATTTAAAGATACAAGTATGAGTTGAAAGTCCTAAGACTAACTCATTAGTCCTATTTACCACTAGATTTTCAGTTAGTTTTTCAGCTCAATAAACTTACGCGAATCTGCAGTTTTTTAAACAAGCTAACTGGTTTGAAAAGTTAATCAAATATCAAAAAGAAAACGCATCTTTTCAGTTAGTTTTGCTCTAGCTAAACAGAGCAGACGGCTTGATGTACAAGAGATTTAGAACCAGAACTTCAAGAGTTCCATGTGAGCTTATTATTCAACACAAGATCACAATCCGAAACTGCAAACAAGCATGATGTTGCGACATAGGGCAAAGCTATTACTCGACAGTGCAACACTTCCCATTACATAAATAATTCAACATACGAGATTGAATCAAGAATCAACCTGACGGTTCAACAGAGTATACTACCGAGAACAATATCAAAATTAGACATGCACTAATAAGTTAAACAACAAAGCCCGCAATTGTAGCAAAACGTAGCACTAGAATTTATGACAGATCTGTTTCTCAAACGGTCTGATACTAAAATTTAATCTCAATATTTTCCGACTTTTGACAATCAATTACTTGGCAGATCACCTTACACTTCATGAATTTAGCGGGATCAGATACCATATATCACTATACACCCATAACTTATACTATAAAGCTCTAATATAAGGCAGTGATAGCTCCAACAACAAATGTTTGACAAGTACATCCAAATGAAGCTGTGACAATCAAAGGGAGCAATGTCATTCGATCTCTTTAATGATTCTTTTTCGACGAATCGACTCCCTTGGAATACTTCCAGGGGCACTATGAGCTCTCCTCCTCTCATCTTTCTTTCTCTGTGCATCAGTCATAAGACGCCTCAGAGAAGCTGCTTTGTATATCGGCTTGGGCAAATGTCTGTGCCTGTAATATAACCAAAAAAAAGAGATTATCAGGTAACATGTTTAAGCACAAATATTATCACGCTCTACCATATTCGAGCAAGTGGACAAATTCATACGAGTTCAGGATGAAGCAGAACAATTACATCTAAAACCATACTCATTTTCCAGTTTGATCTTTCATTAACACGTTAAAAAGATCTCTATTGGTCCTAACATACCTGACAATGCGTTTAACCTCAGAAAGATGCTTGTAGCGATTCTTTACAGCCTCGAGATAATTATGCTTTTTACGCTCTCTAGGCAAAATCTGCAAAGTTTGAAGTGATTCAGTCATCCTACATATCATGACAATAGAATGAAGCTTTGAGCATTTTGCAAATCAAACTGAACATTATGCAGTATCACCAAAAGCAACCTTAGGAGAAAGAGAAACCACAAGAAATTAAATGTCTTTGCCAGGCACCAATCAGCAAATTTTCATACAGATAATATTAAGATTACAGGCAACTGAGGAGCAGAGATTCATTTGAAAGATTCCAAGTGTTTCTATAAGTTTGGGTGTGTCAACTTTTTGTTATTTGTATTCTACTGTCTCATTAAACAGGATTGCTTTCTCCATCTTACAACCAATCAAGATATGTTTATCACAAAAAACTTTTAACACAAAAATGACAAGAGAACTAGGACATCACAGTCAGTGGCATCCTACGATTCGATATGCATGCGCTACACTAACGCAAGGACTTCCTTTAGAAGTTGATCAAACAAAAAAAAAAACATTTCTTCCAACTAATGACTGAATACTCTTGAGACATGTTCATAAGAAAATTAACAAGGGGGGAAATTAAACGCAAAAGAGAAGATGAGATTCATACAACTCCCAATTGTTCAGATGCATTAGCCTTCCACAGTCGAAGGTTAAAATCATCACTTCCGGAGATAATGTAACTTGAATCGCAACTGTATTTTACACAGAAGACCCTACATAGATTTAAGTGAAATGTCAGTGCATATGAATGTTGCTGAGACAGAGGCATGTAAGACTAGAGTTACATAGCTAAACACCCGACAATTAAAGAATTTGCAATATTATATACTCCCACTGTCACAATCTTCACTTCACACATTCCTTTTTGCCTCTCTCCTACTTTATCTACTATTGCTCATACTTCACTCACTCTCTCACACTCTCATGTACTTTTATTCCTTCAACCTTACATTTCCTAAATTATTCTAATAATATTTATATAGTTAAATCTAACAGCCTGTGCCCAACTCAAAGAGAAGTTTAGTCTAGGAGTATATAAGAACCAATTCATTTACAAGTTATAATTCCATTTTCAATTAGAACCTTTGCATTCTCTTGGTGTGATAGATTTCTCGGCTGTGACCACCATTATACTGGAATATTCTGACCTGCAAACCAAGTATAATAATTTTCCACATGTTAGAAAAACGGGCATCATCTCCCAGGAAAATACATGATAAAGCTTAAAAAGTGTAGTATCATAAAAATGATACAAGGAAACTTACAGTTCTGTCATAGGATCCAGTTACAAATTCTCGACCAGTTGGTGAGTAATCAATATCCATTCTGCAAAAGGCAGATGCAATATCAGAAATGAACTGTTTTCTCCAAACCAACTTAGGAATCAACAAAGAGCAGGAACAATAGCCTTACACTGCCGAAACATGGTCTTTGTGCACACATCTAGCCTGGTCCAACTTTCGATAATCATAACTATAACAGTTGCAGTCATCATTTGCCTGCATCCATAATTTGATGAGAGATGTAAATCCACCAACATGATAATTAATGGTAAAAATTTAGCCCAAAAAAAGTTTATCCATTCATATCATGTCCTTATTCCAACAATCAAGTTGCAAAATAATACTCCCTTGGCCTGCTTCTCAATTTCCTTTTTATAGACGTCAGTTTAATATCCTCTTAACCAAAATAGCAAAATGTAAACATCAATAACCACTATTTTCCTACTTTATTACCTATCTATCATACTTTTTCCATTATCATCGTTTATCTCCTACTTTAACACCCACTAAACAACTTCATCAATATTTATTTATATTCCTAAAAAAAAACCACAAAAAAAGTGAGACAACATTAGGTGGATGGAGGGAGTAATAATCTTCAAAACTCTTACACATCACTTCACTCTTACACACCCTATAAAACCTATAAACTATTATTCCATCCCAAACACAACTTTTCAAAATCCAATTATCGTTCAATTACTATTCACGGTTAAAACCCAATTAAAACCATGTCCGTTTTAATCGTTTCCCAAACAGCCACCTATTCACCAATGAGAACAACAAACTAAAAACAAGACGACCAGTTGAGGTATTCTCACCGCTGTGAAGTTCATGGGCTCTTGTGGGTTCCATGCTATGGCATTAGTTTTTGTCTACAGGAAAGACAGAAATGGGGCAAGTATTCAGATCAACAGGATATAATTAGCATGGAGCAAGAGTGCAAGACTAAACAAATCTGGTATAAATTGAAGAGAAGGTTCTAGAAAAGCTATTATGGCACAATGTATGTCACTCAAGTATCCAGCTTTTGCAGCATGGATAACAATTAAAAATATTCCAGCTGCACATATATTACAATAATTCATCCGTGTTCAATTTTTTGAGTCTAATTCCTCGAGGTAAAAAATGAAAAACTGCTTGAGTTTCAAGTTTTAACTATATTTGATTAAGTGAAGGCAATGTATTCATTATTTAATAACAAATAATCTGAAGTACACAAAAGCATTCAAATTCAAAATTGTCTAATGCAACATATTAAAACACCTTCTGCAAGCCATTAATGTGAGGTTACCTGAAGAAAACAATATGAATCCTATCTTATTGTCTTATTATTTCTACTCCTTGATATTACATAGTTTATTGCATTTACAGTCCTAATTCCCAATTTTAAGAAGGTTATAGGACTAAAGTCACTGATCACACTCAGGATCCATTCAAAGTTTGGCATGCAAACATAATAAAAGTTGTGGAAACATAAGATTTGTGTAAGTTTCTCACTTTCACTTACCCTCATAATGATCTTTCTCACTGGTGTCGAAAGCCGTAAGTCATATATTGTGATGCTTCGATCGCTGCACTTGCGAAAAAGGTTAAGGGCGGTGTAAGAGCAAATTAATTGCACAACAAATGTCTGGAATTTTGGTACAAACTAAAAAAGAGAGGAAAGGCAGCAACGGAGTCAACTATAAGACAGCAAGGCATACATGATAAATTCATAACATTGTAATCATTCATCTAAATTACAGAACCAGTTATTTGCATATTTGACACAAGTGTATATAGTAGCGGACCTGCCAGAAGTTGCTAATATATCAGGTTCTCCAGGATTAAACCGTACAGACATAACCGTATCTGAGCCCCATTGATAACTATGAATAGGCTGAGATCTATAGAAGGGAAGAAACAAAAGTGTTAATAAGTCATGTGATACCAAAAGAGCTACAGATTACACAAGAAACTAAATCCAACCTGTTGTGGTTCCATATATCAACTTGAGCTCCCCCAGTGGCAAAAACATCACCTTCCCATTTATGATCCACAGCCCTGAAAAATGGTTCTAACCTTTTAAAATCCATAATTTCCATGAATTTGCCTAATCAAGATTATCAGTTGCATTCTAATTCAAACATTAGACCCGAGATCAAAGAATCTTACAAGAAACCATTTTTTGAAACATAGACTCCTTGTGGCTGTTAGGAACAAAACAAAGTGGTTCAAGATTAACAGAAGATTAGTGGAGCATTATAATAAGTTAATAAAGAACTACAAACACAAACCTTGGCTTTCTTATCTGACAAATTACTAGACTCCATGACAGAAGGATCGGGAACATTCCAGAGCCTGACACTGATGACCAAGATCAAGTCAGCCAAATTTGAAAAGTTTGTTTCGGATACAGAGAGTCAACTTAACAGAATAGTGAGAAAATTATTTGTCCTCACGTGGCATCAGTTCCACATGACACAAGAATGCGACCATCAGTAGACACGGTCAAACCCTTGACTTCACCTTGGTGACCAGGAAACTGGCAAACAGTCCTCCTAACTCGACAGAACAAATGAAGGTCAACCCATATAATGGCGTAAATGGTCCAGTTTCAGTTTTGGAAATAATAAAGAAAGAGGTGAAACAAAGAGAGATTTATGTGCAGCCCGTTGTGTTTTTCCAATGAAAACAGCATATTTCCACATCAGACTTGTTAGACATCCAAAAAATTGTCTCTCTCACCCTCAAAACAATAATTTGTGTATACAAAAATTCAAGAGAAATATGTAAACTGTCCTGAGATTGGAAAGTGATATGCCATAAACAAACCAGTGGCGGTCATTGACATACCTCGTTGCAAGATCCCAGAGGCGAATATCTGCAATTCGAGAAGATAGCAAAGGTCTTACATTTGGATCAATTAACAAATTCCAGGAACTCAGCTAACAGCCACAACTTTATATTTTTAGAAAAAGAAGTAACTACTAAAATGCGAGAACAAACAGCAATCATTATAACCCAAAAAGCAACCAAGCAGATTAGGTAACAGAAGCAACCAGAGCTTATCAACTACCTAATCAGCTACCATCTAGCTTATCAGCTAGTTTTGCTGAGCCTATGTTTATTCATTTTCATGCTAAGTGTACTGCTACTCGTTTTCATGTGCTTGATGTTTAATGTTTTGTTCGCAATATTAAGTAAAACGTTTGTGAATTTCGAGATGTATATTTTTTTAAGGGGGTTGGGAGGATGTAACACCTTGATTTTTTAATTAACCGAATCAAGACAGTTTTTACGAATAGGGCCAAGTTTAGGAATAATTAATCAAAAAGGCCAAGCCTACTTTTACAACCTGGTTGTCGTTATTCTCCGAACTCAATGTAATAAGAGGAAAATTATCAGCCAAACTTAGTCTTTCACATTTGCGAGAATCAGTTGTCAAGAAAGAAAATGGTAATTCTCATGCGGCCAACATTTTTGTAAATTTGATTCCCGGTCCATTAACCGCTGGATCGTTCTCAAACTCAAAGAGCATATTAACAACTCTTTGCTAATGTATCTGACCAGAGGAATATCGTCGTTATAACTTGTGGGTCAACCAGAATCATCTGATGAACAAATGACTCAGTTTTACATCAGTTCTTGATCCCCGTATCGTTTTTGTCAGCTTAAGGAAAGTGAAGCTTTAGCATTTTATTGTTCTTTCTTGCCGGCTCCTTCTTGAAAACGTCAAAAAGTAATTTCAGCTTAGGGTTTTCTCTTTATAAATTAGGTTTGGAGAATAATAGGTCATAAAAGAAGAATTGGGCTTTTCAACTAAGTCCTCTCCTAAACTTGTCTCAATTAGTTTAAGAAAACGTCTTAATTTGTCTTGATTCGGTATTGACACCAAGGTATTCCAGAAGGGCTTTCGATGGAAAAAAAATAGCAACCTTCGAATTATAATTATGTCCAAATTACCTAAACCTATCTTTTCCTTATGAATAACAATTTATTTAAGACCCATCTAATTCTAGAAGGTGTAACACACTCCACTTCGAAGGCAATGCATAATGCATCTGTACTATTAGGTCTACATCCTACATAAGCAAACAACCACAAGTTATTAACTCAAATCTATTTTCGAGCCATACACACTAACATGATACCTAATAACTACATCAAATTTATTATTGCTCTATTCTATGGGGAGTAATCAAGGACAAAAGACAAGCTTTTAAGAGTCAGCATTCTGGCTTTTTGATAAGACTATGCAGGGGCCATATCTTCCTACTTCACAGACCAAACTCCATAGCATCTTAATCCATTACAATATCAGCACTCAGTTTAATTCTTCATAAAAGGCAGGGACCATATCCTCCTTTTCTACCATAAGCTATTTCGAAAATGATAAAGAACATAAAATTTTCTCAAAAATACAAAGCAAAACTATTGTCTGCCTAGATTATTAGTAAAGACAAGTGGAAAAACAAAAACTAAAAAAAAGCATACCTCCATCCCATGAACCAGAAAAAACTCCCTTCAAATGGTGAGGATTCTTGGCCATAGACGAAATAGTCTCGGCGTGGCCTTCCATTGCACCAATAAACGGACGCGCAAAAATCTTCAAAACAAAAACACTTATCAGTTTGCGAATCCGACTTCCACATACTAAGCTGGAAAAAACGAAAGAATAGAATTAGATGGAGAATGGTACCTTATCCAACTTAGCTGCATTGAGAGCTCGAACATACTCCGTAGCCTTCTCTTGCGGCCGGATGGTAGGATCGTAGTTCCGGAACACCCTCTGGAAAACGGCAACAGAAAAGCTAGCTGCTCAGAATTGGTTTGAAGAAAACGAAAGGAAATTTATTTCGAGGAGATTGAATACCTGAAGGTCTTGGCTTCGTTCTCGAGTGAAATCATCTTGTGAGCGAGAAATTACTTTCACCCTCATACCGATAGCTGAGCTTGTGCGTATCAATTTGGGGAAGACGATTGATAAACCCTAGACCAGAAGAAGCTTAAACCCTATTACGCAAATTCAGTATAATGGCTTATTTACACAAGCCATCCAACTTCAGCGTCATCTTTCGGGCCTAACCTTCACAAATACAGAAATTGGTAAAATTACAAATGAATTTGCGGTCAACGAACTTGAGTTATATATAATTGAGCCAAAATCAGTCAAGTTGCGTTAATAAGTTTAGGTATTTATAATTTACACCGATTGGTAAATTCGAAAGGGCTAATTTTTTTACAGAATTCGTTGCAAATTAAATGTTAACGATGGGGTGACATTTGTTTTCGCAATGAACATAGGGTTTAGAAGGCGAATTTCTTTACAATCCTCGTAAATTAACATTAATTATGTAGTTAAGGCTCCAATTATGTAAAATTTTATATACCAATCACTGCTAATATTACATTTTCAACTTGTAAAAGTCAGTGTTTTTTAGTATCTTGCAATGTTGTAGTACATGAATTATAGGAATTTGTGTGAAAATTGTTCACTTTTTCTATTTGTAAATCGTGTATTGTAGTATTATATTATTATGCAGATGAATTTTTTTATAGGACTTTCCGAACTCTCCCGTAGGAATGTACTTGTAAATATTTTTTCCTACACAAAAAAAATTGGCTGCACAATTATACACAATTTGTATACATATAACGCCGCACAATTAATATATAATATTGCAGGACTCTCACAAAACTTAAACTTTTAGTCTTTTACAATCTTTTATAAATATTTTTAGGTATTGACAAATAAACTCGAACACTATAATCAAGTAAAAAATATGCATGTCACGTGACTCACGACGATAGGCTATGGTTGTGCAAATAATTCATCTGTCTTTCATTCACACCCGCCAACTAAATTTGTGGCTAAATTTTAGGGACTAAATTTTTATTTTATATTTACAGTTTAAGATTAATTTATAGTCAAAGTTAAAAAAAAATTACCATTGAAAGTCAAATTGAAAAGCTTAGAACGGGAACAAAGAAAGTACAATTTTTTGTTAGAAACTATATCGGATAAACCAATTCAACATTTCATATTCACGTATAAATATCATATTTTAACTTCAAATCTTGTGTGTACAACAAACTTATATTATACGTATATTATATGCATTTATTAACATGTTATTCATAAATAACTTGTGATTTTTGTGATAAAATGCTTACTCAACGGAAACTCAAAGTAAAGGATAAAAAGAAAAAAGCAAAAAAGTGTTCTACTAATTTGATTTGCCGAACAATAAAAGAAAGCAAACTCGGATGGAACTTAAGTACATATCTTCACCAATCACCACACAGCATGTCTGCTTAAGTATCAGTATCTGCTGATAATAAAAGTTTACCACACTCTTTTTCCTGTGTATACTCATCAAGGAATGAACTCTTGCTGAAAATCTGGATATCCCTCTTGCTTCTCGTACTCTTCCATGGTATCAAACTCGAATTTCGACTTTCCTTCATAATAATTCCCAAGATACCCTCCATCCAGATTGTTGTTTCTACTCATATCCTGCCCATTTGGAACGTAATTTTCTTGCTCAACATCATACAAGTACTTACCATTCTCCACTAACCTCGTGTCACTCATTCCTTGTGGCTCAAAATTATCAACATTGTTGTCACCATTATAACTTTCTTGATTCCAAGTACTAAATTTATTCTCCTCATACAAGTTCCCCGAATAAGAATCGACATAATTGTTAGACTCGCTATAATTCAACACCTCAGTATCTTGGTTGTTAAATTCATCACCATTCGTATCGGAGAGGAAACTATTAGTGCCCTTACCAAAGAGACCGTAGTAAGCACCCTCACTCTCGGTTGGGCTCGGAGCATGGCTGTTATCGACAGGGGCCGGAGCATAACCATATTCAGTTGCAGGGGACGGTGCGTTACTAATGGTGTTATCGAGTGGGGTTGGAGCATAAGCATATTCAGTGGGAGTCGGAGCATTACTAATGGTGTTATCGAGTGGGGCTGGAGCATGAGCATATTCAGTAGGGGTCGGGCCGTTACTAATGGTGTTACCGAGTGGGGTTGGAGCATAAGCATATTCAGCCGGGGCCGGGGAGTTGCTAATGTAGTTGGTTATAGGGGCGGGGGACGGAGCCGGAGTCGCAGTAGATGGTATTGTTACACTTTTCCTGGGAATGGTTAGATGTATTTGCTTGGAGAAGTATTTGCTCTGTCTAGCTTCAATTTTACAAGAAACAAGAAGTACTACGAAAAGCAAGAAACAATAAGAAACTTGTCTGACGAATGTAGCCATTGGACAAGAGAAAAAGAAGGGTTGTAGTGTGGTTTTAGGTTTGATAGGGTTCAAGATTGGAGTCAATATATATAGACAGGGTTGTATCTTGGGATGTTGGTTGGTTGGTTGAGGCGAAATGTGATGCGCGGATTGGGGAATTTAGAAGGTGTGGAATCATGACAATTTGTAAAAGTTGCATGTGAGTGAGACTAATCAAGATGTTTTAGTGGAGTGGGTACCCAGCATATGTTATTGCATTTAAAATGGATTAATTAACTCATTCATTTTATGTTCTAATTTTTAATTTTACACCAAACCATGTTATAGTATAAATTAGGCAGACGAATGACCGTGGGATATTTTGAAGATTCTTCCGCTGTTTGTGAGTAGTAAGATTTACAACTTGTTATAACTCCGCTTTAAAAAAGTGTCAATAAGAATCCAATTGAAATACATATATAATAGATTATTAATAATTAAGAATTTGTTTATAACTAATTAAATATATGAATGTATATAATTTTGTTCTTATGATAATAAATTACCCATTTTTTCAAGTTGAATTAGGATTTATGTTAGTTCATATCGATTTGTTTTAATTGAACATAAGAAGATATCGGAAGAAAATTTGATAATTTTTGTTTGTTAAAGATAAATTGATTTGGTTAGGATTCTTTTTGTAAGGCCCCGACCTAGTCCGGACGTCAAGGAGTATGCCGACTTCCAAATACTTCGAAATATATAAAGAGTATATAATTTAAGATTTGGTAATATAAAGAAAACCCACGTCTTAGCACGGGGTAGTAGCACAAAATCAACACTCGGTCTGTCAGCTAATCTACTCAACCCCTTCCTCGTGCTCTTGTCCTGGGAAAAATATTATGGAAACGAGAGAGGGTCAGTCATACGACTCAGTGAGGATAATCAGGCATGCATGAAATGCGTGTATGAACATGTTCAATATAGCAATCCACCTCGTCATACTAGTCATGGATATATTTTAAAAGACAGGAAAACAGAAATAAAACAGATAACATGTTGTTTGATATTCCAGCTTCTTCAATGGCATAATTAACGTGTTGTTTGATATTCCAACTTCTTCAATGGCATAATTAACGTGTTGTTTGATATTCCAGCTTCTTCAATGGCATAATTCATAATCATGTTGCAAGGCACATGCCACAGCTTCACAATATACATATTCATATATCACATATTTGCCGATAGTGTCGACCACTTTCATTTTCAAAATCAAGTAGCGGGTGGTTGCTTTCAAAATCATTTTCATGCAATGCATGCATTTCATGTGGAATAATGAAACAAGATCAAGATGCAAATTCAGGGGATATCATGAGTGGCAGGTTAACGAGCTAGAACAAGATACGTGCAGAATTTCGATTTCACTAAGCTCGGTATCAATCTAACAATCGCAATTAGTACTCGAATCAAGTTAGTCAGAGTCTCGGCGCGTAGGTAAGGTGGTTTCAGACAGATCGCTCAGAAAGCAGAATGAATACGGAAGTTAAAACAAAGACAGAAGTCATTCTATCTTTTCCAAGGGCCTGATGCCGAAAGTCAATCATCACTCACCTTCAAAGTCTTGTAAATCAGCTAGTTCAGCGTCTCCTGATAAACAGATAAAATATTCTCAACGTCGACGCTAGAGTTAATTAAATAATTCCCCAACTGCTATCCCCAATTCTCAAAATAACCAACTCAGATAGGCATGCAATCACATAACGATAAACAAGTTCTAATCCTCGTCTCAACATTTATTCACATAATTTACTTATGCGTTTGATATACAGTGTTTATGATACATACGAGTTATACTACTTTATTCATTTAACTTCTATCAACTTTTCATAGTATATACTTCTGGCCGTTTACTTCACATAAAACCAACATTTGCACATACTATTCAAATTGACAGGTTTCCAATAACCAACTATAGCATGTTAAGACTCTTTTCCTATCGACAGGCAACTACAGTGTGTGATAAGCTATTCTAGTTAACAAGGGACACTATGTACTTGCTAAATAGGAGGACAATCTCTAACCGAATAACAACTTATTATAACCAACTATTTTTACCCATTTTCATCTTTAGATTATCAGGTTGTAGTGTTCTAGAACTAATAGGTGACCAAGTTCGACACCTAATATACTCGACTACACCTTCTTTTCACAGAGCATTAGCAAGTATAGTGATTATAATTTCTGAAGCCTTACATTTAGCTACGTCAATGTCATTCACACACCCTCTTGCTAGCAAATGGTATGTCTATTACTCAAGCTTCAATACTACAACACTTCCTAATCCACTTTACAGTTTGGAACCACCATTCGTCAAAGTTCCTCGCACGACAGCAAACCAAAAGAAACAAAAGCGCACAACAACCACCTATCTAGCTTAACTGCAGATTGTCAAGTACCACTTAACCAATCTGCCTACTCCCACCTATATACAGAATTGCAACAGCACACAACTTCAACTTTCCCCAACTAGTAACTAACTGCAGGGTGCTAAATTATCAGAAAACTCAATTTCCTCCTTAATTACATAGTAACTGCAGTATACCAGTATCCTTTCGATATCAACAGTCTGCTATCAACTAACAGAGACAGTATACTAGCAACTGCAAAAGTACAGTATCCAACAACTAACAAGAATTACAGTATCCAACAATTAACAGTATCTACAGTATCCAACACTAACTAACAGGAATTTTAGTATCCAACTACTAACAGAAATTACAGTGCACCAAGCTACCCATCCCCCGATAATCAATTTACTGCGTAGCAACGAAGACTAACCAGAGTCGATGGCGGAATCCGACGGGGACGGTGGCGGCGCGGTGGTGCGGAGCAACGGGTGAGAGAGAGAAGAACGAAGGAAAGGAAACGGGATCTCGGACGATTGGAGGGTGTCGATGGTGATGTGCCAACGGAATGGGAAGGGAGCCGTATAAATAGGCGATGGCGCAATGTGGTCGGCACAGGTGGCGTGCGGCATGTCACCCACGCGGCGTCCATGCGCCTGTTCTCGCGCCATATGTCCCGGTTGATCGGAGAGCGGACCGAAGCGGAGGGGGGCCGATCGAGGCGGCTTGACTCAGACGGCAGCTGGTTGAGCGGGGAGGGAACCAGAGAGGGTAGGGGTCGGTCTTCGGCGCGGGGTGACCGGCCTCGGCTTGGGCAGTCGGCGCGGTGGTGCGGAGAGTGGAGATTGGGCGTGGAGCCGGAGAGGAAAGGGTGGAGCCGATTTGGGGAAAACATGGTTTGGGCACGGTAATGGCTTGGAGAAGAAGGGAAAGCCGATTTATTTGGGTTATACTGGTCATTTGACCATTGTATATATCTGGCACCTTCTGGATCCCGAACGGCTCGGAAATAAAATCCCGA
>JAYMSP010002406.1:0-24505 GCA_036897095.1 Plantago elongata
AATTCTTTTGGACAATGTTTGGATTGGAGTTTCTACTTTTACAATTGATAAATAAAGTAAAATAGATCGGACAATACCAATCTTGCTCACCTAAACAGACACTTTCTCAACTTAGAGCACTTTCTTTTTCAATTATTCATGGGGCACTTTCTTTTTCTTTTTTTAACATTTACTCATTATTATCAAGTATTCATCTTAAACATAATTCTTATTCTAAAATACCACGAAATAATCTCGTTGAATCTTTTCAATTTATTTATTGTTAATATAAGATATTTTTGCTTTGCTCTTTTTAAAATATATAAAGAATATATTTTATTATAAGATATCTTTGTGAAAATTTAATTAATAATACAATTTATATACGCCATTAACTTACAAATGTATAAATTCATTAATGACGTATAAGTTTTATTATAAGCTAATATTTTTTTAATAGTCTTTTAAATATTAAGAAAATGCATGCAATATGAGGTATAATAGAATAAATAAGAAGTAATACTACATCAAACATTGTTTAGCACCACCGTGTGGCCATATCTATGGTATATTTTCGAAGTTGAGTTGTAAGTGGTTTGGATTTAATATTTTTTCGAGCATCCCTTTTGATATTGTATGTTGCAAGACTTTTATCGCATTAATATATAGCTAGATTTAATGATGTTTGAAAATAAAATAAAATTATATATATAGTATATAGATAATCTGATTCTAGCATTAAGCAATATATCATTTAATCATATTTTTAACAATAATTTCCATATCAACTGTTTACATTTTGATTTGTCAATTTTGTTGGATTTGACTTTAATATGGACTGATCATAATGAAACGATGGAAAATTTTAAGAAAATAATCACATGAAAGGACATGCCACAGACGATTATTATCTTCTATCTAATTGTTTGAAATATTTTATTGTAAAAAATTACTAACAACTTAAAGAAACTTTCTCATTGAATTTTTAGTAAATATTTTTTAATTACAAATCTTTCAGAATAAAAATTAATATTTTAATAATAGATAGATATCGTTCTTTGTTACTTAAATTAATTATGCTGATTTTATTATATGATTACCAAAGATGTATTGGTTTATTAAATAGTTATTGTTTTTCACTAATATTTACTTGACAATAAAAGAAAATATAAAATGTACCGGTTTATAAAATTAGAAATTTATACTATAAAATATATCACTATGCTCTAAAGAAGTAGAACTAATATAGTATCGTATAATAATATTTGACATAATCCGTATATATAGAACAATATATTTTCACAAAGTTGCTTACGAATTATAGAACTAATAATTCATATATACTAAATACTACTCCAACGAATTACTATATACATATATACTTCAACGAATTAACTTACATTGCATTATTTTGTCTTCAA
Source organism: Plantago elongata (assembly GCA_036897095.1). Taxonomy (NCBI): domain Eukaryota; kingdom Viridiplantae; phylum Streptophyta; class Magnoliopsida; order Lamiales; family Plantaginaceae; genus Plantago; species Plantago elongata. Next base: position 1,401 of record JAYMSP010002406.1, read on the forward strand.
AGTTCATTTATAACTTTAATCGGTACTATTGGGAATAATATAGTTAGAAATAGGGCACTAACTTTAATCTAAATATAGATGTAGTATACATTTTCACGTGATATATATGGACTTGGAAGTAAATACAAATGAATTGAATGATCATGTAATATTATTCAAATTGAATATAAATTAAATGATGCTTTGAATAATTCTTTTTACATATAATATTACAATTACATAAATGTGAATATAATAAATTTTGAGATATTATATGCATAAATGTTGTTTAAAGTGATTATAAAAATATTAAATTTAAATACTTGTTGCAATTCAACAATATGTGAATATATACATTTAATGATATACAGAACAACAAATCTTGAAAATAGAGTTAATAATTTAAGGCATGATTTAATGTTATTATATACTATAAAAATTATAAAGTTACTATATATATATATATACCACATGAAATGTCTTCATGTTGTACTAAGGATTTTTTGTGAGTTATTGCATGTTGAATATAAAGAAATTATGTTTTAAAAATTAAATTTAAATGGTGCTAATTCATAAAATGTCTCGACCTTTACACCAAACTGAAAGGAATAATTGTGGAGAAATTAGAATTGCCTCTGGCTACTATTTAACTTCGGCGATAAAGTACTTTTTCGGTCCGCTTCTTTCCTTATCAGACTCATTAAATTACGTATGATTTACTTGCCTTATATGATTTTTCATTTTAGTAGTTGGCTTGGACAATAGATCATATTGAAAGAAACTTTCTCATTCATTTTTAACTTTAATCCTATACAAATTGGAAGGGATAACAACTGGTCATTGAAATATATATAAATTACCGGCCAACAACAAATTACGCCTAATTTCAGCATAGAAATTGTGATATATTTCACTAAAGTAACACATAATCCATGCAAACAACCAATAATTAATGTTAGCTCTTCAAATATATATGTGTTGCTGATTAAATATGAATTTCTTATTAGCTAGCAAATGTTTATGCAATTAATCTATGTCAACTAATTAAGTAGTTAAACTAATAAATATATGTAGTGTTCTATGAATAGTGTAGTTTATACTTCTATTTGAGTTTTTAAGTTTGATTTATAATATTTATAGAGTTGTTTGCCATTTAAATTGAATCCTCAAATTAAAGTCGTCATTGAAGTGTTTGAGGTGCAATTCTAACTCGATTTTAATTGAGGTATCCTTCGTATCCGGTGTGTCTAGCGATTCATAATCGAGTCGAACCGTTTCAAATTCACCTTTATTTATAATTCAGTTAAAATTTCATTTTCTACCTTTTTCTCTCACTATATTTCTAGTTTTTGAATTAGAGTACGAAATTTTAATAAATAATAGCCCCACAACTTTGTAATTATTGGGTCTTACCTTCCAACACTTAGTAACTATATATTAAGTTAATTTCTCTACCTAATGTTTGTAACAATTTGAAAGGCCGGAATGAATGAATATACACTAATACAGTAACACTAATCAATTAGATAATGATGAAAGACATCGCATAATTAATAATTAATTAATTACTAAAAATAGTAGTATATAAATAATCTAAGCAGGCAAAAATATCATTTGTTTGTGTAATACTAATTTCGTTCTAAATATTATGAGTTTGATACTAACATTCCTACTAAATCTCTATTATAGTTAATCACAGATTGGAAATCAAAATGATCTCAAACATAAAATTAAGCATTTATAATTGAATTGTTTCTTGCTTTAAAATACCACCTCATTTTTTTTACTTACGTAGCACACTTCTACTTTCAATTAAACCATCACTTTTATAATATATATAGATTAGTCAAACAAAACATTGGATTAAAATGAGTAAACTAATAAAGATACTCTTAAAAGTAACAAATTTGAAGAAAATTATTTTTTTAAAATTCAAAATTTGAGAACGGTTAAACGGGTTAATACAATACAACACTCATGTAAACTAAGTGTTCATTTTTTTGAGAATACTCCTATAGAATGCTAAATCTAAGCATAATTGTACTTAATTATTTTTAATATGTGTTGTCAAACATATTATCTTCTGATGAGAGTACGAGTGGAATAACGTATTTATGTTAGTAAGTAAAGTTAACGTTTCAATTGAATATCAGTAATAAAAAATGTTCGGTACATTATGACATTGCTAACATATAAAAGAATTTACATTTAATAGAACATTAAATATAAAATCATCTTAGTTGTCAGACACAAGACAGTCCAAAAAATAGAAATTAGAGGCGGAAGTTTTAGGAAACAAATTGACACACAAATCTTGGCAAGTTGTCCATCCACACGCATTTCCTTAAAACATTTCTTCACCTCACAAGTTATAAAAACGAAAGCAAACAAATTAAACAACAAATCCCGAATTTATCGGACATTTCAACCATCCAACTTCGATATCTCCGAACTCCTGTCCAATATTTAAACACTCGTATAGAACATAACAATCATAAGCCTTGTTATTTTATCGCGCATCACGTCTTCTTTGTCTTACTACCAATCTTTCTCTCTGGGCTAGCATACGTAGTTGTTATAAATAACCGGAGAGAAAGGTTGATTCGCAAGAAGATGGGTGCTTGTGCTAGCGTTTCTAAGGCCATGAGGAAGGCTGAGGCAGCCGAGACTGCTCCCGCTCCCGAGCAGCCCAAGGAGGAGACACCCGTTGAGGTGACTGCCAAGGCCGTCGAAGGCGAAGATGTGGTGGTCGAAGAGAAAAAGATAGCTGAGCCTGAGGTCGTCGAGGTTAGTGTATTCTTCATATTTATTAATTTCTTTAGCATAAAGAACTAACAAAATCTGATTGAAAACCATCTATTTTAATTTAGTTTTCATAGTTTAATCGTTTGACAAACAGTTTATTACTTTTTTAATAATGTGAAACAATTGATAGAACTTGGAAAAAACATAGATTTAATTTCTTAGATGTACGGCAGGGCGAAGCACCAAAGGAGGCTTGTAAAGAGGAGCCGGCCACAGTCACTCCGAAAGAAGAGGAGAAATCCGAGGTTGCACCACCGGCTGCGGAAGTGAAGCCGGAAGCTCCTAAGGAAGAGGAGAAGAAAGATGAAGTGGCGGAACAAAAATGATGAACAAGTTACCATTATTAATTGATGAAGCTTATGGAACAAAAATGATGAACAAGAAATTACCATTATTAATTGATGAAGCTTATGGTTTGCATTCGGGATGCTCGTTTATGTAGTATTAGGGCATAGGCGTCAATAGTTTATATTATTCATTTTTGTCAATTGATTTTTGGAGATTGCTTTCAGGCATTTGGAATTTCGTTGATGTTTTTTGTATTTCATTTTGTTTCAATATATATAATTTGTGATAATTGGTATTATTTTACCTAAGTTAACTTAAACTGCATAGCGCTTTCATATAGTCTGTAATTATATATACGCGTGCAAAGTTAAAATATGACATTTTCCATTTATTTACGAGTTCATCTTGCGAGAGATTCCCGAGTCTCGAAAGTCCCCTTCAAAAGTTAAAACTAGACAATTATACATTTTTTCTTGAATTGACTTTTGATGATTTTTTCGCGAATCTTTTTAACACGGATCCATTAAAACGGGTCAAATAAAAACTAGACAATATAATGTAAAAACTAGACAGTAAATTTAACATGTAAAACTAGAAAAATTCATTTAACAAACTAGATAATACAATGTAAAAACTAGACAATATATATAATTATGTTACACTGACTCATTGAGTGAGTAAAATTTTGGACAAGTATTAAAGTAAATAATTTATATGCAAAATTAGACAATTGGGTTACAAAACTAGACAATATGCTGCAAATACTGGACATTAATTTTCCTTCGATTGCTTTAGTTTCTTCAGAGCATTCTTCTTCAAATTATCCAATACTCTTCAAAATCATGATCATCAGCAGGTCTCTTAAATGCTCGTTAAGCTTTCATCATCAGCTTTCTTTTCTTCTAGCTTTTTCAACATACATAAAAATTAGATAAAACATACTAAAAACTAGACAACATAACATAAAAGATATAACTTGAAAAACTAGATAAATATTGTTAAAAACTAAACTACAAGTGTTAAAAGTAAAATTTACGGTAATGACATTAAAACTAAACAAATAAGTAAGAAACTAGACAAAAAAGATTCATGAAATTAAAAAATTAAGTGAAAAGTTACTAATAAATAGAGTTCATGGGTGATAGTTAGGATATTATCATTACAGGTCAGCTGAATACATCACAAAAACTCATGTACTAAATGAAAATAATGCATTTCATGCCTTTGTCAATATGTTTAGTATATCCTTACTTGTAGTAAATAATTATGTGTTCTCTTTATGTTTCTTGCCTAGTTTTAAATCTACAGGCTTCATTTGACCATTAACATGTGGCCATATATTATAGACAAACACCCAAAAGAAAAAGGAAATATTAAACGTAGGTATTCAAATACCCGAACTCTAGTGTACCCAAAATGACAAACATTGATCGGGTAAATAGTATTATAATGCGAGCCGAGCATTACCGATAGCTCGACTCGACTTGATAAACTATTTTGAGCCGAACTTGAGCTCAAATTTATACTTATTTTGTTATCGAGTCGAGCTCAACTCGGCTCGATAAAGCTCGTTAAGAGTAATTTTTTAATAAATTATACTCCCTTCATCCTGCTAGAAGTGAAACAATTTTTCAATTTGGGCGTCACACTAAAGTGAAATAATTTTTCATTTATGAAAATAATACCATAATACAACTCATTTTTAACCACACATTATTGGGCCCACATGTACTTCTCTATCTCAAACTCATTCTTAACAACATACTACATATTTTTTTTAAACAACGTGCATATGAGAAATGTTTCGTTATAATGAGATGGAGGGAGTAATTTTTTATACATTTGAAAATATTTTTATTAATAAAAGCTCGTTAAAGTTCGATAAGGCTCGATAAAGCCTGTATTTTTTTGAGCTCGAGTTTGTTTTGCTAACGAACCGAGTCGAAGTTCGGCTTCGTTGAGTTCGAGAATACTCGACTCGGCTCGAAAAACAGCATTAAGGGTAACCAAAAACCTGAAAACCCGACCAGACCCGGTCCGAGGCCTAGATCCAAAAGTAGTCTTTCCTCCATAATAACACTCAAATTACTTTTAATCGTCTTCTCTACCTTTTGTCTTCGCTTGCTCCGTTTATTTTCATCCTCAGGTAATACACTCAGATTCCACTCATTCGTAGCTGTAGATCTATTCTATCTCCAATTACATCCATTTCTGCGTTCAATTTCGTAAATATCGATGATTTGTGCTTATTTTTCTGCACTTTGATTCGATTGGATTTATTCGATTGTTTTTTCAGGTGTTTTATTCGACATTCGATTCATAACCATGTGAGTTACTAACTACTTGCCTTTACCTTTTCAAAACAATCGGTTTCGTTTTTCCTGATATTTGTCCATATATGTATAGAGTAATTCCTCCTGTAGTGCTGTATTCGATAATTTATGTACCCATCTTTGTCTGGAATAGTCTCTCATTAGCTTGGATCAGTATAGTTGTTGCCCTAGGCGATTCCGCTCCGTTTCGACTCTTTGTCAGGAATGAAGGGGCATTTGATTTCATGTTAGAGCAAATACGAAATTACATCCTATTGTATGAACGAGCATTCACTTGGGATGGGAGGGATTCCTTTATTAGCAAAATCTAGATTTTAGCTTAATTTTATCGAAAGTCAAGTGAATGTAAGTCACTAGGTATTCAGTTTAAGCCTTGTTATTTGCAACTTTCGGAAATGGATTTGGCATTCTCTAGATGAATAATGTGTATTCATTGGGTTAAGACTTTAGAACCGGGACCTAAGATTTATTTGAACTGCTGCTACATCTGGGATGGAATTCCTTGCTTTATAGTTTCTCGAAGGTTATATATTTTTCGTGAGAGACACGTGGTTAGTAAACTGTCCCTCAAACTAATCTACCTTGGATATAAAATATGGTGTAATTTTTCTTAAATATTTACACCTTTTAGCAACTAGTAACATTTTGAACTTTGTGTTGTTTATTGTGGAAGCACTGTGTCTGTTTGAGTTCAGTTAAAGGCCTGAGCTAATGAAATTATTAACATGTTTAATGGGCTCATTCAGGGCTGATGATGAGCCTGTAGATCCTAAGAGGGAACTTGAAGACCGTTGCAAGGCACCTTGTACACGACCATTAAGAGAATATCAGGTAATTTCCTAGGTACATGCAATTATTTTTTTGAATAAGCTAATTATATTACAAGGTACAATTATCAATACCACCTGCATATACCTCCTTGCCTTGCCTTAACCAGAACCACCTTATAACTCCATGACTCAACCACCTTATAACTCCCTCCCTGGGTTTGGGTTCGAACTCTGCACCTCCTGCATACAACCCCAGCTCTTTACCACCAAACCACCTTATGACCCCAGGCACATGCGATTATAAGTTAACAGTAGCTGATTTCTTCAAGAAATTTGATAATGGCCCTTCTTTCTTCTTTTTTTTTTTCTTTTTCTTTTTTAAATGTATTGGTAAGCTCTTATAATTATTATCTCCTTCCATAGGATTTTGCATATCCAAGGTCCAACTCCAACCTGAGCCTTTTCTTGTACAGTAGTTCTTTCCATTTGTATGGGGTGTTCTATTAAAGGGATTGTATGCGTATGTCAGTTTCCCTGGATAATAATGCTTTGTAATCTTGGAATTTATCTCAAGACTTGAACAAGTAGTGTTTGTAAACAAGGACTACATTATATTGGTTTGCAATCTGTGTGGTAGTTTGTTACGCTAATATAAGGGAGTTTAATATGGTCTTCACCTGGGGTTTGTGCTGAGAGCCTTTTTCTTGTCTGAGTAGTCTTTCAATCTGTGTTGGTTATTCCCCATGCAATCAGATTTCACTTACTCACACTTCAGTTAACCCAAGCAGTCAAGCACTAATGCATTGTATTATTGGTATATATTCCAAGAGTGTATCTTGTATATGAACGAGTATCTGTGAATAAGGACCTTCATATATGATTGCTCCGCAATTGGCGAGATAGTTTGTTTTGTTGTGTTATGGGGATTCTGATATGCTCTTTGTCATAGGCATGCTCTAAAAGAGTTGAAGGTGATGACTCTGGTCAGAAACACTGTACCGGACAATACTTTGATTATTGGCGATGTGTCGACAAATGTGTAAGCCCCCCACCTTCCATTTGCAACTTCCTTTCCTACTAGCTATTTGACTCTGGTGTACTTACACTTTCGTTGCAATTTTATGTTCACAGGCTGCCACTAGATTATTCTCGCAGCTCAAATAACAGAACAGGATATGCTTGATTATAATAGCTCTGGTTTATGCTTGTTTACAGAACCAAGTGTTTTACTTAAAATTCTTGTTACAAAGCTCACTGTACTTGCGGCAGCTCCTTCCCTGTATAACTTCGAGTTACGGAGGTTTCTCCGATCAATAAGATAAGAATTCCAGAATAATTATATACTTTTGCTATTTGATAATTGATTCTTTTATTTGGCAAAGAGCTATTAAGATCAGTCTTTTTTTTTTTTTTTTTTTTTTTAAAATTTTTTTGTTTTGCCAAGTAATTGGCTAACGGCGTAAACCTATGCTTGCGGGAACTTGATTTTTCCTTAAGATACACTCATGACCTAATGTCACGATTTTAGAACTTTTGTTGCTTCAGAAACTTGCGATGAAAGTAATGCTTTACATAGCTTTCCAGCAACAGCATTTCATAGGAAACATATATTTGAAATAAGGAAATACTGTGTCTTTTATAAGCTGCTGAAGCAAAAACAACTGAAATATAAATATAACTCCACCGTAAGACTACAACTTTGAACTACAGAATTATAGAACAAGTAGCAGAGGCACAAAAGAAAAATTCTCTGATTTTGGGACGACCTCCTTTGCACGCTCCGTCTGTCTTTACCATAACATACGTATGCCGTGGTTTGATTTTTACTCTGATATCCTGGAGACAATATCAGAATCTCTCTGGATAGGTGACCAAGCTCGACTCAGGCTTGTATGTAAGGAGTGGAACGGTGTACTACCACAAGTCCACATCCCTCTCATGGATCCTTGGCGGATATTACCTGATCATGGTGAAGTTGAAGAGTTTGTGAAGCTAGAAAGCTTGTTGGAGCAAAGGATTTATCTCTTAAAGCTGCCTAGATTACATGGGTTTACTGGTGGTTGGTGTTGTGGATCTTCTCAAGGTTGGCTGCTCATGTCATTGGGAAACTTACCGGCCTTCTGGAACCCTATCACTGATACTGTACAAGAACTCCCTCCCCTGCCACGGGTCTGTTCAATAGGTGAGATTCGTCGAGTTGAACTATTATCCACGGTTCCAGTTGATTGAGTAGTCGCTGTGCTTTCTGGTGACAAAATTGCAATGTGCACCCCGGTGGAAAACATGTGGACTGAATTCCGTGGAAATTCGTACAAGAAAATCCAATACATCGATATCTTGTTTCACACCGGAGATAAGAAGCTGTATGCATTAGGGATCGACAGGATTCCTTCAGAAGATGAACGATGGAGTTTCCTGTCAGAAAAGAAGGAAATTCAATCAACATGCTGCCATGTAGAAGTTCAAACAATTCTTGTCCGAAACTATGACAACCAATTTTCGTTCTCTTCAACTCATGGAGCAATACTGCTGCGTATGGTGGAATCATCAGTTGCGCAAAGTCTGCTAGTTGTGGTCATTCTTGGCGGCCAGGAAACGACACGAGTAGAGGTGTTCCGTGTGTGTGAAGGAGGAGAATTAGAGAAGATTGGAAGTATAGGGGAGGAAGCCATATTCATGGGGGCCCTTGGTTCGTTTTCGACTCCAGCAGTTGAAGGTATTGAGCCAGATTGTATCTATTTCGCAACAGATGAAGTGGTAGACTACTGTCCGATGAGCACTGTTCAAGAATATGGCGTGTGTTCTCTGCAACAGAATACGCTTCTGCAAAGTAATTCTGTTCATGTTGATGGATATCGTCCTGTGAACAGAGTAGGTTGGTTCATGCCTAGATTTTTGAAGATCTGATCACACTTCAGATCATTAGGTATTTTGATTTGTTACTGTATTAATACTATACTGGTCTATGTAGCTCGAAAATAAAGTTTAACTTCTTTGGCTCTTTATTCTTTTTTGGGTTATTAATTACACTATTTTTACTATCGAGTAACACATACTACGCGTGATATAATCAAATTAGTTATTAACATAGAACAATACGTTTGAGTAACGTATAAACTTAAGAATATAAGATTATTTATTTATTTTGATATGAACATAAAATACTTACTTTTTATTGAATTTTTTTTTCGTAAATTATAAAAGCGTGCAATTCTAACGGTTGAAAAACAACATGGTTTTGACTCTTAAATCAAAACCGTTTCAATTTTAAAATCGAACCGTGCGGTTTTGATTCCGGTTCCGGCTAAAATCACCCAATTGGCAACTAGTACTACAATTTAAAGTGGATTTAGGGGTTTTGGGTTTTAGAAGCAGCAAGCACTCTGCTAAGGCTCCTTGCTCAGCAACGCTCAATCAACCGGAATCTGAAATCACCATCATCAATTGACCAAGAACAGCAGCATAATCAATCATGTGGTACCTGTGTGTTTTCTACCATAGATTGCTCGAGTACCGGAAACCTGAGTTCGAATCCCTTGCCGGAATGTTCGACGCCACCTCCACCTCCACTCTACAATGGCGCCTTCCAGATGGCTATCATCCAGATTCCCCTTTCCACTTCGTCAATCTTCCTTCCGATGCTTTGGCCCGAAGCATCGCCTCCAGAAGTAACTTCACTTACTGCTTACTTTTCAACTCTTCGATTCATTTCTTAGGTTCACATTTCTGTGCTAGGTTACAATTAGGCGACACACTTAGCTGATCGAGGTGATTAGCGTAAATTGAGAGCCGATAATGTGTTTAGCAAATTAGATGATAGACTAGCTGAAATGATGAGTTAGTTTGTTTCTCCACTGAGTAGTTGGATAACATTTTTAATGAGAATGCTGATGAGTTGAAGTTATTAGTTAGGTGTTATTTTGGTTAAACTGTCAAATAAGCTGATTTAGAGCGGATACGCGACTTAGACTTATATCTCTACTATGAGCTTGTTTGTGGACGTGCATATATTTGACGATTGGCAAGTTAAAATTCAGCATCTTAGATTTATATCTCTACCATGAGCGTGTTTGTAGCTTCTAGTATAAGTTTGAAAAGACATTGTTTTGTGGTAATATAGAAATACGGTATATTATGAATTCAGAATTCAGCCGCTTGCTTCATGTGGTTGATATACTTATGCTAGTAGAAAAGTAATCAAGTCTAATGAAATGGCTTTTGTCTTTATTTTGTGTTGTCATAATGGCGAAATTGCAGGTATTCTTGTGAAGGGGATATATGAAATCTGGGGAGAAGGAAGGGATTTTAAAGAACTGGAATTTACTGTGAAGAATCATCCTGATGACAGAAAGTTGCCATACTTATGTCCAGATAGCACGTTCAGAATTTGTGTTGAAAGCTTTGGCAAAGTTCTAAGCTCTCATGAACAATATGATCGAATCCAGAAGATGGCATTTATTCCGTTTAAGGTAAGATTCTGATATTTGTTCACTTGAAATCATTGTGAACTGAAGTTGTATCTATGTTGGATTTTAGGCTGTTAACTTTTGCCTCATAGTACTGAGTGAACTTTTGATCTGTATGGTTGTTCCTGTGTCTGCTTCATCATTATTGATATTCTGAATGAACCTTGCCCGCACTCTACTACCCGGTGGAAAGCAAGTAACCATTGAGCCTCTGTGATAACCAATTGTAAAATAATAGAGAAGCCTAGACACTTATATACTGAGCACCAGTTGCCTGTGGGCATTTGAGCACAACTCTTTTAAGTAAACAAATCTTCTTATACGCCTTGAGGTCATATTCAAGAGTCGCTAACATTATGTAGGGTATGAATAACGTGGTTGGCCATTAGACAACTCCTCAAAGTCAATGTGGTATGATTCTCCTGTTTGTTGGATTCCATGTAATTCTCTACTCTGTTTTTGTAGGTCCACATATGCCCAGATTGATCCATGTTACGGATTTATTTATATATTGAATGTGTTGCCCTTGTTTTATTAATATTTTTGGTGGGTGTCCTAAAAATTTTCACGCCTTTATTGATTTTTCAGTATTGCATAATCTTTCCTAACATAATATCACTTTTTAGGGGAAGGTGAACTTGCGGAAGCCTGAACATAAGTTCTTTCTTATGGATAATGATGTTTATGATTCAGAGAGTAATGGGCTCCCACCCGTCGTTGAAAGGCGAATCTTTTTTGGTCGAGAGGTTGGGGTTTCTGATAGGAAGCTTCTCCAAACTTATCAGTTGAAGAGCCGAAAATATCTTGGTCCCACAGCCATGGATGCAGAAATGGCTTTTCTGATGGCAAATCAAGCACAAGTTAAATCTGGGAAACTTGTTTTTGATCCTTTTGTTGGTACGGGAAGCATTCTGATTGGGGCTGCTCATTTTGGAGCAATGACGATGGTTAGTGATTTGTTGTTTTTGAGGAATTAATTGATTATTCTGGTTACTCCAGTTTACTTTAGTAGCACATGCCATTTTATCTACCCCTGCTCCCTGACTTTGATAAGAACAATTCAGGGTGCAGATATTGATATACGGGTAGTGCGTGATGGTCGTGGCCCTGATTGTAACGTCTGGAGTAATTTTAAGCAGGTATTTCTGGCTTCACCCTTTCAAGTTCTCTGAAGTTTTATTTCTACAATTTACACTTGGAAAAGTTGCTAAAAGATTTTCTTCTGAATGTGATGTTTGTATAGCTTGTTGGGTCACAATCATTATCATTCTCTCATTTTGTTACTAAAATGTATATACATCCTTTCAAGTTTCAGATTTTCATTGTTACCTATCTCTATTTTTTGAAGAATTAAAATTAATTATTACTCCAGGGAACATCAGACATGTTCCAAAAGATACAGCCTTTCAAGTTTCATATTTTCATTGTTACCTATCTCTTGTTGTTGGTCCTCATGTCTATAATTAACCCTGAAGTCTTAATATATTTTTCCACTCCTTTGCAGTATGGGTTACCAATGCCAATTTCTTTATTAAGGGCTGACAATAACCTTCCTCCCTGGCGATCTGATCTAAAAGAGGTACTATTTGTTAATTTTAGTGCATTTACCTAATGGTAAATGAACATACCTAACTTCCAAATTCCAGTAACATTTTGTGTAAAGCATTGTTCATTTCTTGCTGCTTGCTTGAAGATGTTCGATGCCATCATATGCGATCCTCCATATGGTGTCCGTGCTGGTGGGCGCAAGTCTGGTGGACGCAAGCTTTTGAAAGGTATAATTGATCCTTACACTGTTCCAGACGACAAGAGAACCGGCCACATACCGTCTACGGCTCCTTACAGCTTGGTTGAATGTGTGCATGATTTACTTGACCTGGCTGCTAAAATGCTTGTAATGGGTGGGCGTCTCGTTTACTTCTATCCAGTACTGAGAGATGATGATACCCCAGATCCCACGTACCCGGAACACCCGTGTTTCAAGCTGGTGGCCATTTGTGAACAAATTCTGAGCTACAGATACAGCAGGGTGTTGCTAACTATGGTGAAAGTGGGTCCTTACAGTGAAGAGGTGGAGTTAGCTGCTAGGATGAGGCATTTGGACTTCAGAGAAAATCACTTGAAGTGGTTAGAGGAAGGGAATTTGCATTCGGCTGTATTCAGTCCTGCTGATGATGGTAAAAGTGACAAGTTTAATAGTTGTAAGCCTAAATACCGAGGGAAATATGTCTAGGATTGGTTATCAAAAGTATTGTGTTGGACTAATAGTCTACAACTGGATGTATGGAATACATGCCAAAGACATGACACTAGGAAACAATGTGAGATCTACTGCAATCATTTTAGGCAACACTACATGTTTGAAATTTTTTTTGGATTTGGTGTTTGATGATAAAAAGAAACTATAAAATAATAATGTGTTATCGAGATATTTTATTAAGTTAGTGAGATATTAAATAATCTGCATTTGTAATGATGGCGATCATTTTCAGTAACTTGTGATGGGGCACAATTTTTAAAGAGAATGGAGTAACGTTCACATATATATGGGTCATTAATGTTATTGGTTTAGTAAAGATGCTCAAGGTGTACAAATTCTTACTAAGGAATTTAGTGTTCTTCATAAGTTTTAAGTTTTAACGTCTCATTAATATTCAAATAAATATGAATGAAGGGAACTTTTTATGGACACATGACATCTATATTCAAATAAGTATGAATGAAGGGAACTTTTTATGAATGTTTGCTAATTGAATTTATAGAGACTAAATAGTCTTTATACATCACATGTATGGGAGAAATAGGGTGATGCATGAAGAAAAAAGTTACCATATAGTTAGTTCAATACGTGCATTGCATTCGCTAAATAAGAACAATGTTTATTTAAAGGAAAGAAAACGTTATATCGGAACGTGCAACACACATAGTTGTGTTACGTGACTACTTTAGTACTTTTAAGAGCTAGAGAATTATTTTTGTCTGGCTTGGCTGATCGGGAATTTATCTTTAGAGACGGCTCGGAAGTGGGGGCTTCTATTGAAGAACCAATCCGCCACAGCTCGTGTAATCTTTTATTATACTGGTAAGAAAAAAAATAAATTAAATATAAATAATATATTAGGTAATACAAATATATACTTATAAATTAATTACAGTTGAAGCACCGCGCTTATGCGGTGCCCATTAGTTATTTTAACAATTTAATCTAATCAAGTCTCGATATAATCTAAGTAGGTGTAACTTGTTATGGAGAGATTTTTTTAAATAGTAATATTGAATTTTATAATCACCAAATACAACAAATGTCAAATGTCATCTGATAGGACAGTGCCTCCATTCTCAACTAAAATGAATTCTCAACTAAAATGAAATTTCGAGAGCAAATGAATGTGCTAATGTGTTTCTACTCCTTGGAACTAAATGGAAAGAAATGGACTCAAAAGTAGCAGCTAGCTCTCTTATGGCATGAATGTAATCGCCAGGCACAGATCCGGAGCTTGAATATGCCGAATAATAGAAGCACAATCCCCTTCTATCTGAACATGTCGTTGACCATAGGTATGAGCCAACAGGATAGCATGGAGAGAAGCAAGTGTTTCCGCAGTAGCTGGATCTTGGATATATAGTTCACTCGTTTGCAGCTCCAGAAAATAGTCTCACCATTGGAATTTCGTACCACCATTCAATGCCAATCGACGGAGGAGAGAGCAAGTAACAGATGCGTCAAAACTAACCTTAACACCTCCAACAGCCGGTGGTTTCCATGTACGGGGTGATCCCGGTGGTCGAGGATCAACAAACAATTGTCTCGCCTCCTAGAATTCCCGAATATAAGCTAGAGCAAATGAGCAGCTCCCAAAGGCTCATCACGCTTGCCTTCAAACACGACTCGATTTCTATTACACCATATACACTGACAGATGCAAATGAATAAATCAAACTCTTCATTAGACAACCTCTGTTTAACCTCCATACACCAAGGATCTTCCGAATCTGAATCCAAAAAACAAAAAAAAAAAAAAAAAAAAAAAAAACAAAAAAAAAAGAAAAGAAAAGAAGCTGCGAACACGGGTGGAAAACTTTACAAACAAAAGCAGAGTATAGTTCCACCATAAATAGAAATCAAAGTCCTAAAGAAATGCCCAATTCGAGAATAAAAGCTTTGAACACGGGTGGAAAGCAATTAATCATAATTAACATCGATATGAATATTCAAACAAGCATATTGCATCCAATAAATAATTAAGTTCACTTAAGAACAACATTCTACCTCCAAGACTTAAAGGGCAAGAGAAAAGTTAAACCACCAACACAAGCATTTTAATGTATCACAATACTCTTCTAATCATCACGAAATGAAAAAACATCAAGGAAAATTAACAATCAAGACTCACAAAGTTCACTGCACTGCACTAAACTCAACAATGGAACAAAAATAAGATAAAAGACAAATGAGATGAGAGGAAAGTGATATGTTTCCCCAATGCTATATTCCAAATGTACATTCAGAGGTTCAAATAACTAAATGAACCTGAGCTTGACAAGCTTAGCGAACAGTTAACCACAAGACCGAAGTTCAATTACTTGTCTGGATATTGAAGCACCAACATTAGTCCCTACTCCCAACGACAGTGAGATCATTTCCCGTGAAAATGTCCCGTGAAGAATACGTGCAAATACTGCAACTCTGATCCTTGACAAGACACTTTTTTTGCTATCAAAACAACAGATCAAACAGAATAAATTGTTTTTGTCACATATGAACTCCTAACTATGGTGTGTATGATTTAAACTTAAACATCTCACTTTCAAAATGGTATATTATAAGGAAACAAGCACAAAACTTTGGCTATAATAGCATGCTCAAACGAGTATAAAGTATAAACACATCAAATTGCATTGCAACATAAATCAAATAAAATGGTGAGAAACTGGGATTCAGTTCTTTACCTGAGTAATAGCAAATATGGTAATTCCAAGAAGAAACGAAGGAGCATAAGGAATTTTCAGTTGTTACTAACTGACGCACCGGCATATTTATATATAAGAAAATTAGACAGGCTGCTAAAGAAAAATATTCCTATTGTACATTAACAGATAACAAAAAATCGCACAAGTAAGATGGGCAAATTAACCTCGAGGGATCACTTTTATCTAGGTCGCTAACACACTGGACACTCAAACCTTCTTTGGCACCTGTATACATATCAGCTAGAATTAGTGTCTTTATGCTTCTTTTATCCTTTGCTACATAATTTCTTATGAGGATGCTCTCATGCCTATTTCCTGGAACCATATAGAAATTTCCCATAAACTGCAAATGCACTCCTACATTGACAATAATCACCTAATAATAAGAAACGGTGTGTTAAATTTTCCAGTAGGGGTTGATGAGAAATGAACGGCAAGCAACAATTGCAGTGATAGAAAGAAGGCATATATCCTGTATTTTGATTTGAGAAATGGGTTTAAGATATAAAATCTCCCTTATCCATCATACTTTACCATATACTGTGCAACATTGCAAGTCCCTTTTCCTCGTTCAATCTCTGTTACACAATCTGCGAAAATAAGCTGTTGTCCCACCCGAAGACCACCTGTAGGAGAACAACGAATGGTCAAGTAGGAAAATAAATCCTTTGTTTCTCAAAAGCTGCATCAGTCACGTATGTATCTCTCGACTAGTTTTTTAATGGCAAACTAAACATATTCTTCGTAGTAAAGCCTAAGACAACAAACACAAGCACACAATATTTTATAGGAAGATATCAGACAATTCTAACATCACCCCCAAGCTCTCATCGAATGAGTTGCTGATAAGGACACATATCATTCATTATAAATTTACACAATCTCTCAAGCAAAGCATTTTAGCGAACACTTGGTAGGCTTAATGAAACATTCGACCAAAATATAAAAATTACAACACCTAATATCAATGATGCATCCAAAATAAATCTTGAAGCGGTAAAAATTGTAGAACCAAAACATGCTAGAGTTGTAGTAGAATTTTTTAAACTAAAAGCGAAACCAGGAGAGCAATGACCAGGCATTAGACAGAACAATTTTCACACCAGATATAACTATTCAACCGTGATCGATTTGATCGACATCCTGATTACCTAAAAATAAATATGAAGCCGGTGGTGAGGGGAGCAGATTGCAGGGGTAGAAGCTTGAGAGCATCGAGAAGCAGAAGCACAGACAGCGCCGTGGTTGTTGAGGCGGACTGTGTGCTGAAGAACATATATTTGGGGGAATAGTGTCAATACGCTCGTGTGAGTAGGGATATGAATGCGTCTTTTGGTGTCGCGCCGGCTCGCCGTAACAGTTGGAAATGGGGGCTGCAACGTTTCAGAGAAGAAACGATATGGAGAAGCCACATCTAGCGAGAAAAATTTGAAAACGAGGGTGAAAGTAGTTTCCGATGGACCTAAACCAATCCTTGCATGTAACCTTTATCTCCTAACTTCACCTCCAATGTACAACTCAGGGACAACACTTCAATTGTGACATATGTTATTTTTGTTGTAAACAGTAAAAGTTAGCTTTACCAAAAAGTAAGAATATCTCTGACATGTTGATCAAATTGGGTACAATCACCTTTCTCGATTAATTAAATAATGAAAATTTCTGACATAAATTCAATAACTATAAGAATACAACACAATGCATGCATGATTACGATTCATTGGTTTGAGTGAGAATTGTAATTCAATTACAAATAAGTTGAATTAAATTGTGTTGCGATTTTAATTAAATATTTATTTTTATTTAAAATTAAATTATAATTCAATCTCGCACACAACATATAAAAGAACTTACAATATCATATACAATTATTACAATTCTATATTATAATTTTAACCAACTCAACTACAAATTAATTATTATTCATCAATATCACACTATTCAAACGGATTCCACTAACATCTCAGATTCCGCGCCAACAAAATTTCAAGACCATTCAGAAGAATAATGTCAATGGGAACCATTAATGTGCCATAATTCAATACCGTCAATTCCTTTATGAACTTCCATAATTGTAAATTAATTAATTTTTAATAAATCCCACTTATGGCCTATTAAATTGCACCACGTACAAAATGTGGAGTATTTTTAATTACTTCACATTAAAAATATTGTGAATACTCAAAAATTTCAAAGCCGATAAGATGTCGCCACGTTAAATAGATAATGTCAAAATGCAGCCTTCTAATTAAATAAGGACACAGTTCAACCAATGGAACCGTGACACATCATACAATTGATGCAATTGTTCAAGAAAGAAAGAAAAAGCTTAAATGAGGATCATTATACTTCCTTTCCTCATGAATAGAGGCCATTCCTCCACCAAAATGAGAAAGGAGAAGAAGAGGAAAAGATAAAGAAGTGAAGAGTAAGTGCCTAAAAATCCTCCCATCCTTTCAAGAATTGAATTTGAAGTTCGAAGAAGCATTTAAGAATTTCATTTGACAATTGAAGTAAACCCTTTGTTTGATTTTTTTTTTTTTTGAAACGGTTAAAGTGTGACTCGAACCCCGACCTATTAATTGGAGGTGAAGGGGCTTACCAACTGAGCTACGCTTCGTTGTCTAAGCCTTTGTTTGATTCAAGGAGAAGTCCTTGCATACTTGGTGAAACATTATTGGAAGATCAACCTCCGCCAAGGAAGATCAAAATCTGAAATCCCTGAAGAAGTCCGAGCAGAGTTCTTGAAGTTTTTCATCAAATTAAAGTCAAAAGCAACGTTTAATTCTAGATCAAACTGAGAAGTCTTTGAAGAAACGGTTTTGAAGGCCAAACTCCCTCAGCATGAAGATCAAAATCCAAAAGTCAAAAAGAAGTCCAAGAAAAGCTTCATCATTTTCAAGCCAAGAGCGATGCTAGGTTCAAGATAAAGCTGGGAAATCCCTTGAAGAAACATTTTCTGGAGGCCAAACTTCCTCTACAGAAGATCAAAGTCCAAATTCGGTGACGATCTAGAAGCGTACTTTGTGGAGTTCATCCACTCCTTAAGAAGTTTGTTATCGTTCGCTTCAAATACCTCCAAGTTCGCGATTCCGATTTGAGATTAAGTTAAGAAGCTCTCGAGTCACCGTTTCCTCGAGCTTGAAGTCATAAAATCCTAAAGCAAAGATTTCGAAGATCCAAGTATGCCACCTTAAAAGATTAGAATATGAGGGATGTAATAGATTCAAGTTCACCACCTTATATAGTTTAATTAAGGTATTAATTATATATCAAACCTTTGAAGAATAGCGAGGAAAATAATATTTGACATATATTTGGGTGAAATTGTTTTTCATTAAAAAACCCTTGGATTATAATTTGTATATATATAAAAAATCGAAAGAGCCATTTTGAATGATCTAATTCCAACGTTAAATAAAACATTCCTTGATTAAAATGGTTATGAAAGAAACCCTTGGATTATCCTCGGCTGCTTACCACTCGCCCAAGCGTCCTAAATATCAAAGATACGGTAAATCTAGCTAATTATGGAAAATTTCCTAAAATCAAACATAATTTCCTAAATCAAATTTACACACAATGTATAAATTGAATCTCCTACACACACCAGCACTATCAATTTGTTCTTCATTCACTCTGTGTGTGTTCGAATTGTTTGTTTTCGACGAGATTCATTGATCAAGAAGGTGGTTCTTGCTCAGAAAATTAACAGAACAAATTGTGTCTGTTTCTTGACTCTTTACAAGAATCAAATTCTTCAACTTTTATCGTCTTGTTAATTTGATACGATCAGATATCAAAGCTATTCATGGCTACCTGCGGTTTTCCTCCTGGTATTAACTTCAGGCGGAGTGTCAAAGATAAATCTGGAGGACCGATGGAAATTGTCAAGAAAGGCCAACCGTGTAGCATTACAAGGAAGCGTTGTTCGTCTCTGTTACGTCCTGATGTAAAGAAACAGAGGATCTCATCTGCCCAATGTCTCAACAAAGAAAAGAGAAGTATCGATCAACTGCAGAGAGATGATGGTATCAAGTTCAGGCTGAGTGTCAAGGATAAATCTGGAGGACAGATGGAAATTCTCAAGAAACCCGAACCGTGTAGCTTTAAAAGGAAGCATTGTTCGTCTCTGCTACGTCCTGATGTAAAGAAACAGAGGATCTCATCTGCCCAATGCCTCAACAAGGAAAACAGAACTATTGATCAACTGCAGAGAGATGATGATATCACGTCAAACATCAACGACCGTATTCATGTCCAGAGCGTGGCACCTAAACAATCGTCCATGAAGGACTTACTCAAAGTTGCTAAAGAGAAAATGCGAAAGAGAGCAGAAGCTACAGAACAACAACAGTTGAAAATGCGGAGGGAGAAAGAACGAAAAGCTTTGGAATATATGGAGAGAGCGGTCAAGGTGGATGACTATTTAAACTTCAGAGAGTTGGAACTATTCGTGCATGGCGATGGAGTCAATACCATAACCCTCGAGCAACTCGGTTTGAGCTTGAAAGACGACGATGAAGATTCAGATTTGGATATCGAGGAGGGTGAGATTGTTGCATAGAAGTTACATTATTCAGTTGTGGAGAGTTTGTTAATTTCTAAGTATATTTTCGAATTCGACTGATCTCAAGAAGAGACTGAAAGCTTGTAATCTGTGCTTGTTTCTTGTTTATAATGAAATTGTTTTCGTGGATGTATCTTTGTGTTCTTTTATTGTTGTTTGAGCGTCGATCTAAATTAATTCTGTGTCCCTCTTATGTAGATTCAAGTACACATTGATCTCTTTCTATTAACTTCTTTTGGCTGTGTTTCACTCTCTAAGAAACAGAATCAACGGGCAAAATTCCAGTAGCAAACATTGTTCTTACGTCTTTCATATAACTGTGTGTTTGTGACAAAAGAAGCTAAATGACTAGCGAAGAACGTAACTCAGAGTTATACTGTATATTATACTTGTAGTAGTGGGATGAGTTTTAATCACGGTACGACTGATTTGAGGCAGATTTAGAAGTAGACAGAGCCAACCAAGTACTACTATTTTTTGTTGAGCTGGGTCGTTTTCTGCTAGCTTCTGGGATAAATTTCTGCAGTTTGGGGCTTTTGTCTGGTGTTTGGTTATCATGCTCAGATTGTATATTACTGGAGCAATTCTGGTATGTATTAACTACCAAACATGTTAATTATACACCATAATATATATGCTTAGTTTACAAATTTATTGTTAAGAAGGAAGGTAATATATACTTATTCATTACAAGTGCAATTATTGGTTAATGATAAATAGTAGTACTTGCTATATATTCTAGGCAGCAGGGTTGTTCATTTACTTCTTCTAATCATGCATATTGGAATTACATTAATTCCTGGAAAAGAAAGTTGATTCGCTCCTAATCATAAAGGTTTAGGTGGATTCTTGGCAATTAAGATCATTTACTTGTAATCATTGATAATTACTGAGTGTATTCATAACTTTAAGTTGGACTGTGGATCGAAGTTAATGATATATATATATACCTGAATTTATTTTCCAGTAACAGAGTTCGCCAACAATTAATAGTTCATTATCTTCTTCCTGATAAAACCAGTGTTTTACTACTACTGTTGCTGCTGTATAGTATATATCCAATCCAACATTGATTTGTAGAATAGTTGAAAATCAATGTCATGTACTCCAGTAGTTATTTACCAGTGTAGTAGTAGCATTCTTTTCCAGATATCTTTTTGAGGGGATCAGTGATGTGTCAAACTTCAAAATCAATGTTAAACGAATCATACTGTCATGATCATTTTTGGTCAATGGAAATAATTTTGAACTACCACTCCTTTCAGATTCCAGTGATACCAAGGTGTCTTTAAAGTTGCCCCGATCTTGCCCAGGGAGTACCTAGTCATAGTTACTGGCACTGCACCATCTATATCTCCACTGCAGGTGTAGATCAGATTACTTAAGTCTCCTTCCCCGCAGAAAATTATAATGTGGTAAATTTTGTAGCCATAGACATTGCTGGCAGCTTTAAATGCTTGCGACTCGAAAATTTTACAATCTTCAGTTCTGCTGAGCATGGAGAAATTGCAGAGCTTGAAGAATACCACTGTAAACTTCATCAGACATGAGAGCGTAAGGAATCAATTTGTATTACAAACATAATATGGAATGGTGCAGTGAACTATAAGGAATTAAACAATTAAAGGGTACATTAAACAAAAAAGTTACTAGGTGATGATAGTCCTTTAGATGCCGAAGATACAGAAACACTAAAACAAAGTCGAAAGAAGAACACATAAGTAAACAATACTAATTTTTTCTCATTGCATCTTGAAGAAACAACATTTGCATTCTAGTGAATCTTCTACAATCTAGAATCAAAGCTGATTTCTCTTGTTGGTGGATATTGATGCAGTGGCAAATGTCATGTACTTGGAGTCTAGTAGAACAGGAAGTTGAGAAGGTAACTTTACACCTCTATGGAATTGTTATAAATGACCTCTCAAGTACACTTGCTGAAAATAGTATAGGAGTATTTCTTGTGGAACTTTTAAGAAAATCGCTTAGCACCTGATACCATTGCAGGGAAGTGGATGAACCTGCCTGTTTCTAAAAAGAGGCAAGAGGAAAGTCAGTTAACTACATCCAAGTAACTATTGGAGTACATGACATTGGTTTTCAACTCTTCCACAAATCAATGTTGGATATAGCAGTAGTAGTAGTAGTAAAACATTGCTTTTATCAGGAAGAAGATAAGGAACTATTGTTGGTGAACTCTGTTACTGGGAATGAAATTCAGGTATATCATTAACTCCACAAGAAAGGATAAGTAAAGAAAGAAATATTTTCATTGCAGCTTCAACAAACAAAATTACATTACTCAGCTTCTATTGTGTGTGAAACTAGAAAGAATGTTGCAGCGAATAAAACAGAACACTGCTAGCCTAGCTAGTGCACAAGTCAGTAATCAGATAGATGTTTGATAGGACATGCATCTGGCTGTGGCACTATACTACTTAAACAGGAAATCATGTAATTCATCCACTTCCTGCTCGACCGGCTCTATAACTATCATGCCTTCATCCATAGGAATATTGGGAAAACCTTCTGCACTTGCAACTACTACTTCTTCTCCAGCTATAGCCTCATTATCAGTATTCGATCTTCTCCAATTCATATTCAAGAATAGATTTTTCGCCGGCCAGCAGTTAAGACCAACGACCTCTTCATTCCTTGATTCACCCAAAGGAGGACACTGATTATCATCATTCACGGCCTTTGTGCTACTTGCTGAGCCAAGAAAACTCTCATAATCACCATTAGACACGACCTTCTCGTTTATTGTTGAAGCACCATTAGACACGACCATCGTATCGCCTTCAAGAAGAGCTTGCATCCAGCTCAAGTCCTCTTGATTCGGAAATTCGTCCAAATTAAGACACTGATTATCACCATACAAGGCCGTAGCTTTACTTGTTGAGGCAATAGAACCCTCATAATC